>JAZGTJ010010999.1:0-17421 GCA_036877575.1 Botia almorhae
CATATTCCCATCAACTAGAAAACATCTCTGTGGCTCTGTGTGTCGACCTAAAAGTGTTTTGGTGGCAAACAAACGTAATCAGACACACAAAGACACTGGAAAGCCAGTGGTTTATGTGTCTGGTATATGGTGCTGTGGCGGTGGGATTGATTGGCGGAGACCTGTGGTTATGATAAAAAGACATGAATCATAAGATGCTGTCAGAGCTCTCCTGTTTCTCTGTGAGAATTCTGAGAGAGTGAAGGAGAGAGAGAGAGAGAGCAGAGGCAGTGATGGCAGGTCTCTGGGCCATGGCTGTTACATGACAGGAGAGATCACTCTGACATGAGTGAACAAAAGCCCAAACTGAACATACATACCACCTCATGGGAACAGGACAAACGCTCAAAGCCTTTTTCTCTGTCTGCTCTCTGTCTGTCTCTGTGCGCATGGTGATCACGTTACTCAGGTTGTTTGTTTCATGATAACTCGAACTGTGCTTGACAGATTGCTCAAGCTTTCCACAGATCCTACTGGAATAGACTATTCCTATGGAAACGTAGGAGGAGATGAAGAAGTGTGTACAACTGAGATTTGAAATGCTACGAAAATTAGATAAGAATTCATTTCAAATTGAAGCGAATTCAGCCATGTGTCTTAATTTACATCTCTTGTACTCTTATTATATCCATGTCTGCACAAATTAATGTGTTTTTTATTATTTTGTAGACTGCCTTGCTGGCTACATAGCCAGCCGGCTACTAAGGCAGCATGTTAATTGCCATGGAACCTCATAAGTAACTGATATGAACACTCTACACAGACAGCCGCAATACCAGGAAAATAATGTTCCAAACAGAAAATTGCAATGGAGTTTGACTTTGGCAAGATGCTAAGCTAATCGCCCAATAGAAATACTAAACAAAAGAATTATTTAATTTTAATTACACCGTACTACTTTTTACAATACTTATCTGTATTGAAGGTTTATTTATAAATCCATTTCTCTCATCACACCACATTGAACTGATTTTTTACACATCTTAATGCTATGTATTCTTGGATTACTTTAAAATTAGGCTAAATCTAGGTATTTTAGGAGGCAGCAGAAGCAAGATGTAAGATGTCTACCTTTTGGACCAGGCTTCGCATCAATGATGCCTTAGGTTTCGGAACAGAGCAACAGAGTGCTGCTTTTAAGATGAATGTGCTGAGAAAAGTGGTCCAGTGTGTTTTAAGGGCCACTGCTGGCTCAAAACAACAACAACAAAAAAGTTGGGAAAGAGAGACCAAGGCAAAGATGGACAGGAAAAACAAAAGAAAAGGCAGCTAACTAAGCCTTGCGACTACACATCACCTTCTCTACCTTTCTGCCACCATCACCTCTTTGAAAACAAAGTTCATCCCCTGCCGTGAGGCACATATGGGGCCTCACAGCCAGTGGCAGAGTGGGTATCCGTCTCAACTAAAATGAGACACATCAAACGCTTGTTCCATTCGCAAACACAGAGGGTCAAACTGATTGAACGCCAATGGAAGATTAAACTTAAATATGTTTCCTTACTCCACCCCCACAGTGCTGTAATGTAAACTCCATACATCCCTTCCAAAAGAAACATGTTCTTTGTTTATGGACCTTATCAGCTAGTTGATGGGAACCCCCTTCCTTTGCTTTGGTGGAGCAATAATTTCACAGATCATTTGCGCAGATTGATGATATGTATATTCGGGTTTGATGAATACATATCAGACACCCGCTGTCTATCGCTGACCCAGATCAGAGGGTTATAACTCACATCCTGGGCTATAGATCAAAGGTAAATTGAAAGGTCACAGGTTTATTGGAATCTGTCAGGGGCCTGAGATTGATAAGAATAATACTTGCTTAATTTTGTCAGTACTTTGCAAATATTCCCAATACATCAACTTGTTAGGACTATCAGTGCTTTGGGTGGAGATCTGTTGGGGTTGCCTTTTGGACAGCATATAATTATATATAATAAATATAATAACATAGCTTAAAATAAATAATAATCTGGGAAATGTAAAAAGAAAATAATCATATCCAATAAATGATTAAACTGACATAGAGAAGCTTATTGTGTGCCATGATACATTAATTCTTATCTAATTTTCGTAGCATTTCAGATCTCAGTTGTACACACTTCTTCATCACCTCCTACGCTTCCATAGGAAAAGTCTATTCCAGTAGGATCTGCGTCCCAATGATACATTGAAATACAGTGTTTAACTTAGAGATAGATGGTTCTCTAACAGCCACAACGAAGATCAATAACTAGAAACAGATCCATAAGACTATAAGACATACTTCTAAAATCACTGCACCATTTATAGACTTGATCAGAACCATGGCAACCTTGTTACCATGTTACAGTATCCCCACTGCTTAACACACCACCTAACATCTCTATACTTATATTCAAGAGCCAAGACAATAACATCTCTTCAAACAACCAACAATCCCTGGTTTCTTAGGAACAGATTCAATGCAGTATTGATACACAAACCAGACAATCCTTTAGCTTTCAAAGTGATATTAGTTCATAATATTAAGTGTTAACAATGAGAAACAAAGCAGTAATGTGCTTAAGTATATGCCTTTATTTGAACATTACTTATTTAATCAATGGATAATAAAAGCAAATAGAAACAGGTGAAAGATTTGACAAAGTAGCTGCCATTTAAATACTCTTGAATGCCCTTCTGAACTGTTAGACTTTCTGTGGGAGGGTTATATTGTTATGCAATTAACAAAATTCACATTAAGGAGATTTTACTTAGTGTTTTGTATAGCAATAAAGTCTTACTGTAAACCATAATAGAAATGCTGGTCAGAAACATCTAAAAAGCTAAAATGCTAAATATTTTGCTCGTAATGAAAGTAAAGTAAATGTTGGTAATGATAAAATATGCATTACATCTACTTTTATAATGTAAGAGAAAAGTATGACTGCACACATAACATTTAAAGTGTATGATGAATCCCATATCATATAACATATTACACAAATCAAGATTCATAAATAACCTAAATGTACATCCAAAGAGAGTCTTTACATTTTTTGATCTTTAGAGGAAGTCCAAGATTTCACAAGATCACAAACAATAAAATAATTTAAAAAACAAAGTCAGGCTTAAGATTTAAGGTGGAAAGAAACGTACAAACAAGATTCTGACAAAAAACAAACAGGCTGGTCTGAATTTTAAGGATGCTCAAAATGAGAACAAAAATCTTTGTGCAACTTTGAACCAGCGCTTTGACATTCATCAACTTCTGTGTAAAAAAGTCGTGGTTTTCAAACTCATAAGAATGGAATGCTGGATTGTAACATTTACATTTATTTAAATGTCCTGAATTCTTTGTGACAGTCCTTCGTCTTAAGCCTGACCATTGCGGCTTAGTTCACAATAATGCACCTCTTGAAAGCATTCAGAAAAATGCATAGGTCAGCATCTAAAACATATGTGCTCATTTTGCCCGCTGGGAATTTAGACAAATTTTTCACCTGAGTGCCGATTAAAAGCCTGCTAAGAAATAATAACCAACAAACAAGCGTATCGCTACTTTTGTAAGCATGACAGAACCGAGTGCACTACAAGAAAACTGTACTAACAAAGCTGTGAAAATAGCTTCTATTAGCTTGAATAAAATTATAGAAAATGATAAATATGTATTGGGTCGAATAAGATGTAATTATGTTAGGAGTGTGTGTGTGTGTGTGTGCTTGTCTGATGACCGTATACACTAAGTTTCTGCTCCTCTGTACCTCAACATATGGCTACCCTTGGTCCTCACAAGAGGAGCTACTTTCCTGACCTAACATGCTAAAGCAGCCCCAAAAGAGGAAACCCCTGCTGAACAAGAGAGCTAATTTGGCGAAGGTGCTAGATTACAGATGATAGATGGTAAACTTACAGTCTGCTCCACACCTGTATGCACACTCAGAAGGTGACAATTACTGCGACATGGCGGGTGACTGAAGGTGAGACTTTAAAAAAAGAGTGAGGAGGGAAGAGAGTAATGCAGATGATTAAGTGGCAGTGAAATGACAGAGGGTGTTTGGAGAGAAAGAGGAGCCGTGCAGAGTTAAACATATTGGCTTTTGTAAATTTAGGTATTTGTATTCACTGATTGGAGACCGGAGATGATGACATACCTGTGGATGATTCTTATCTAATCTCCTACAGCCCACATAGATGTTTCGTTTTTTCTTTTGTTCCTAATCAAAGTGGAATTTTTATGACTCATTTTTTGCAGGTCACAGTGACATGCAAAATGTGTTAATTTCTGTGGAATTAGAAGCCATTTGTACTGTACGCACAAAGTTCCCATTTAATGAGTTTCACAAAAATTAACCCTAAATGACTCACTATATACCAAACAGCACAACATTAAGCCAAGAGACAAATTGGTCCTAGTAAAACAAGACTTTATATTATTACTAATATTAAACAAATAAATAAGGTATGAACACCAAAAAACAAATAAGATCTGAGCTAAAACGCTTTACAAAGAGATTGAGAGGCAGAGAGTGTTTTATTTGTACTGCACCTTTATCTCTGTTTGTTCAGAGTGGTTTGCTCAGGCTCCTCAGAGGGGTTCTGGTACACTAGCAATGATGAAGAAGCTGATGTTGGCTGTAATTTAAGGTATACATCAGCGTTAGGATATGGCTTGGGGTGAAACAAGTTCGCCTGCAGCAGTAACAACGAAACAGAGCTCAGAAACAGCTTCTCACCTGCTCACATACAAGGGTTTGATACTTCTTACATTAATAATGAACATAGTAAGTGGATATTTGCAATCAAATGACCTGTAAACTGACAGTCTACAGTGTTGCAAAAGAATCCACGGCAAGTAGACTGAATGAGGTAAATTAATTGTCTATTTTTATTCATTCAATGATGCATTTTTGTTAACCTATCTAACATATAATTTCATTTACAATTATATAGGTATATAAACAAATTACATTTGCAAACTCTTGGTATTTATTTATGCTGAGATTACCCTGAAACAAAAATATAAATGTAATTGTAAAAAAATACAATGTAAAAAAAATGTAAAAAATATAAATTCTGAAATATAAATGCCCACAGATAAATACACATTCATGTTTCATGTTCCAATCCAGTGCAGGTCTGTCTGTGTTATGTAGCGCACAGAGAACAAAATTGAAGCTTTTTCCACAATGCTTTTCAGAATCAAAATGAGCTCATAAAATCCTGCACAGATTTTATTTCACCTGAATGCAAATTGTAACTTGATTTGGCTGAGCTGAAACAGAATTGGCCCACCTAACATAGGGCATGCACCTGAATACCACTGTAATAGTTAATTATTACAGCTGATGCACTAAACCCATTAAGATGTGATGTCTGATGCCCTCAGAAATACACAGGGCATAATACAGGGCATGATAAACAGCAGACATATGACACAATGGCAACTGCCTTCATATCGATATGGCACTTAACTGGTGGTACACGACATAATCCACCTCTCACCTCACTATTGTTTTTCTGACGCAGTAGCACAGCGGCTCTCATGTTTTTGGCAAGTGGGGGTTAAAGTTTGATCCAGACGATTTGATTTATTAATGGCTGGTTATTGATATCACCGTAGGCGGTATCTGTCTCTGTACGCCGGCTGGGAGAATATGCATGTCGGTTTGCGAGCCAGGTAGCCTGTGTTTATCTACCAGCGCTCGTCTCGTCTGCCTGACCAGTGTGTGTATTCACTGTGTGTATGTAAGAGAGGGTTGAATAGAGAAGGCAGGCAGCATCGCCTCTGGCCTTCCCTTAGGGTCATATGTTATGCTGTTTGACCACATCATGGCTGCTCTCCCCGGGTGGATGTCAGAGGGATAGAGGTGGGGGGTAGAGACTGGAGGGTAGACGGGCTTTCGCTGGTGCTGCTCAGTCCACCTGACTCAGACAGAGTTTTCCGTAGTGCATTTACCGGTGAAAGTCATGCACCATGTGAATAATTTACAACCAGCATATCGGCTCCATCCACAGATCAATTTTTGTGGCAATAAAATACAGTGGGGAAAAAAATAAAAAAGTCGAAGCTCTCGTAAGATCAGCCTGTGTAATGTGCAGTTTAAAACAGATTCAGTAGAATCTTGTAAATCTATGTTAAACCAGTTGCGTTTATTAACTGCAGTTTTATGCAAAAAATTAAAGTAAACAACCGATTAAAATTTTTGGGAACATCAGATTGAAATTTTTTATGTCACTGCATATAAATACATTTTACAATTGCCTTCTGTAGTCTTAGCATAGTTTATGCAAATAATAAAAACTATATATTTTTTTATTTATTTTAAAATAATGTTTTTTTATATTTTTTTCTATTTTAAATTTGTAAGGTTTTAATACCATGCTTTTAAAACTATTCTAATTACATTGCATATTTTGACTGAATGCACCAAATTACTAAGTGAAAACATCACCGTGCAATTATATTACCCCTGACAGGATCTCGGGGAAAATTCCCAAACCTACTGACAAGTGCAAGTACCCATCACAGCTTATTTGAGTGGACATTTCCTTGCCTTGCCTAGGGATTAATGATTAAAATTACATGTTCCTGTGCTGAATTATGCTGGTCACTTAGAGACGGTTGGGGCAAGACTCTCTCGCGGCCTTTGTTGATTTCCTATTAGTGAAACGATGGCTCTGAACTGCCTCTGATATGTCACTCTTGCCAGTTCCACTCCTCCTGGCTGTCACACCTGCGTGGCAGTTGTCTGCAGTCACCCGAACGCCACTCATCAATCTGCACACACTAACCTGCTTCTTAGCAGTCAAGTGCTGTCAAGACATGGTCTCTTTCTCTGCCTTCCATACACTCATATACTGTGTCTATCTGAATGGGTGGCTGGAGACAGAGAGAGAGAAAGAGAGAGGGTGAGAGAGATGCAAGTGTGTGGGGGGTTTTTAAGAACTCCAAAGTCCCTCTCAGCAGTGGATGTCAGGACCATGCAGCCTAAAGGAGTCGGAGGACCTCCAGCGCCTGTCAGAGCCATCCTGTGTGCGCGCCACTCGGGTGGCGTGTCATCTTTCCGGTGCTTTCACTCTTTTTCCCTTTTCTCCCCCAAAACTGGGCCTGTCACTCTCTCCCCCAAATCATTAGCCTTGCCTCTGATGCCACCCACTGACAGCTACTCCTCTTTCCCTCTCTTGCTCCCTCTCTTTCCCTCAGCGCTGAGGTCTGCTAAGAGTCTTTTCCCGGGCCACTGCATCTTTACTCCACCCTGAAGTGAAGTGTCTCTCACAGCTGTAAAATGTATTATTAATACAGCATAATTATGACCAATATCCATCTAGAATTTGTTTCAACTAAAAGTTTTACATATTTAATTCTTACTGTCTCTAAAATCAATGTTAAAAAATGCACTTGTTATTAAAATTATGTATAATTAAAATTAGGCATTTATGTTTTGCACTTATAATTAAACTAAAAACGATCATTTAATCACCCCCATGTAATTTTAACACAGTATTACTTTCTTTTCCCTTTAAAAAGAGATCTGACGCAGAATGTGGAAGCAATTTTGCAGGTTAAAATGGAAGTGGGTGGTAATTTTAAATACCAAGTTCTGACAACACCATAAATGTGATGATATTTTTAGGGTAAAGCACATAATTTAAAATTGTTTGGTATAATTTTGTGCTTCAGGTATACAAATATGTGCGTGTAAAGAAACAAGCTTATGTTTAAAAATATGTGAAAGATACGCACGTAAAATAACTAGTACAGTGTAAATTACATTATTAGCTTTTGCCTTTCACTGAACAAGTAGAATATGACAGGCTGTAGTGAGGAGTGTCACAGGAGGAAGAAAAACAGATTGATGATTTGAGGCACTTTTCTCTGTTCCCTGGAGTCTGTTGCTCTTTCTCTGCTTTTTTCTCCCACTGCAGGGGTCCCAATCAGGACAAGACTTTTTCTACTAACAGCCTGCCTGTCCCAGATTGACCACTCAGTAAGGGATCAACTTCTCGAACACACACACACACACACACACACATTCAGAGGCAAAGGAACATGCAAGAACACAATCATCTGTCTCTCAATTAAACTTTTAACAAGTGGTTTCATGTGATATTGGATCTATTATTACTGTAAGAAAACACTGGGGTTAGTTCTCAACCGTTATTTTTTAAGGTGTTTTTGTAATTTTCGAAAATCAATTTCTGACAAAAATCTTAAGGCTATGATCGCACTAAACGCTCCTACGTACAGTGGAACATCCCATTAAACAATAAAACAATTTATGAAAGGTATAATACAAAAACGTCTTGACCAATATATTTCAATAATTAATAAATATGTAACATTACCTTATTAATAAATCTGTAACATTACCACCTGCCAACTTGCCTTGTCCTATTTATTTAAAATCCACATTACAATTTATTTCACCCCCACATTGCTGTATTGCTACACAAGCTACAGTACAGTAAATAATATTTTAAAATACTGAAAGTTTAGAATTCATAAAAAATATGTTAAATGGTTAATTATTGTGTATTTAAATAATATACTGCAAGAGAATATACAAGTTTTACATTTATTACAACAGATAACTTCCTCAGCTCGTGACACTCTTCCCTAAAACATGTCTGAACAAACAGCCAGTAAGCTCAAGTGATTATTAAAAATATCTGAAAATAAATCACCTTTGGCTTTATACAAAATGATATGTGCAGTGTTGATCGATTCTTCATGAGTAAAAGAGGGTAAAAGCAGAAAGAGTCGAATAAATGAAGAAAGCATATAATAATGGGCAGGTATCCCCTCCTGCCGACTATGCCAAAGGCAAAACGTTCGGTAACAGCGACTGATTGTAAATCAATCTCTTTCACTTGTCTTGCATAAAGCTTGACTGAGCATGTTTAGATGTTGTAATATTGTTTCATAGCCTGAGCATTTGTAATAATCTTCATTGCGTTTTTATTTCATGTCTTTCTATCGATTGTTTCTGACTCAACCGGTTTAAAATTTACAGCGCAGTGAGTTTGAATTATTCAAAACGTTGCAAAACATCTTTTGCACCCCAGCACCTCAGTGTAATCAATATACATAGTTTTGGATTGTCCTTCCCACTTGGCTAATCTTAATCCATGCGAGTAAAACATGAGGTGAACATGTCAAACTCAAAAGGGTAAACAGTAAATAGAGGGAACAGAAGAGAGAGCTGATCAAACAAACAAATGCAATAAGACCTTGAGGGAACTCCTGCTCTGTTTCTATGGGAGAACTGAGCATGGAGGACAATGGCGCGGCATAAAACTGTAGGCCTGTCAGCAGTGGATCAACATCAAATCAATGTTTCCACAGCGGGCACTGGTCTTCTTTATGGTGCGTTAGATATGCTAATCCAATAATGTTCAGAATGGCGAGTCAGAGATGAAAGCCGAACCACATCCGGATGTCAGCACTGTTAAGCCGAGCTAACAGGAAAAGGAAAAAATGCGTTTTTGTTTGGAAACTGGTGTAACGTTTAAAATTGTTACCAATAAAGTGAGCTTCTGTGATTGACTAGGCTGGACCGCCACTGAGAAAACAACACTTAACTCATAAAGCCCAATAAATATTTATGGCATCTGAAGTTATCTTAGACAGTGGCCAGACGGTGGTTGGAAAACCCCATTCCATCCATCATCGAGGTATTCATAATTAATCGCTCTCTTCCGATCATGTCTATATGCTGTCTTTATTTAACCGTGCTGTCATCATGTTGAAGGTGAAGTAAATAAATTGACACTGGAATGTCATTTTTCCACCAACGGAAGGAAAAAAATGTTTTACAATGAGAAACCACAACACTATAGCGGAAGAACTGGAAGTCTGGATGGCTAATTATAACTCTCCACACCTGAAATCGCACTGAATATATTTTAAGGTTCACTGAAAAGCTAGAACAATATTTGCATTATTTTATGCAGGTGCTTTCTTTGAACTGTCAAACTCATTTTTTCTGTTATTGACTTGTAGAGTAAGCGCAGCCATGTTGGTATTCCAGGGATTTACCCGATAGCCCCTTCTACCGTATACTATATTACCCTAATAAATATACTTCCCTTTTCCGGAAAGCAAGCAAATCTCGGCTGTCATGTGTCAGGGTCACATGCAATTATAATGATCTGCCACACAAATGACATTAAATAAATAACTAAAAGCATACATTTTTTTAAAAGCGTAGTTCAACGCCTCATCATAGCGCAACACATTAATGCTGTATATAACAGTTCATTACCGTTACATATCTGTAAGCAAACACAAATAAAATAGAATACAAATTGCTTTGTACTGCTGACAAAAGGTTTTGAAGCCAAGCAATATAAAAAACAGAACAATGGTGGCCCCAGGCATGCTGAGAATACAGTGAAAATGTAAAGTGTAATTTATAATGGAAAATGATCACATTCGCGAAATGAAAAATTTGAAAGAGTTTCAGCAGATGTACTTGTCCCTAATGATTCTCGAGACAAATGACTGGCCCGCTATTGAATTTAACATTTTGATTATTACCTCAATGAAATTTGAGATGAAAAAACCCCACTAAGCAAAACAAAACAAAGATAATTGTTATAAATGAATGAATGACCGATTCATCAGTTGTTGGTTATTGCAAATGAGCAGATATTAGCCTTGCCAGGAAATAGAATAATGCACAACCCAAGCCCATGCAAGATGCATTAATTCTTTAATGCATCTTGCATTAAAGTGCGTGTTTGTGAGTGAGTGTGTTTATTTTCACACATTTATCTTCCTGGTCATCTTAGTGAGAAAAACCATTGAGAGATATTTACAACTTATGCGATCTTCATGCATTTTCTACACTAAAGCCAGATACTGTAACTGCCCAAGATGTTTCCTGCAGCCGTATCATTGAATATTCTTTAATAAAGGTTCAGTTTGTGCTCTTTAATCATCAGTTTATGTTTAGAGCTCCCTCTAGTGATGTTCCACCCGTCTTCCATCTCCACCAGATTCCATAAGAATCACCACAAAATTCCTGATGGATTTTGTCAGGAATGATGCTTCAAATTCTTCATCCACGGCTCTCTAAGTAGGGCATCGAGAACTAACACCACAAACTTGTGTGTGAACAAGCTACAGACAGTTTTAACTTGAGTGAGGATTTAAGGAGTTTTCTCAGCTGAATAGAAATAGGGCCCATGAGGGTATCTGTCACTCAGCTTAAAGTTCATTTTCCTCTCTGGGAACTCATCACTCATTCTCTGTGAAAATGTTACTAAAAATATCTTAATAATGAGGCTCAGCCTTGTGTATGGTTGCATCAAAACAGGAAAAAAGTTAGCAAAGGTTTTGATGGAATTTTGGCATCGGTCCAGTTTTATCACATACCGGTTAGCAACTAAAATTTTGAAAACAAAACTAGAATTTCTCATTGGAAACAAATATATTCTATTTTTAACTTCACACAAACGAGCATTCAAGCAGATACACAAACAATTAGAGCCACAAGCCCCTGGTGTTCAATGGAAGAGACTAATAGCTGCAATTAATAATTTCACATCTGGTGAAGGATGGGATTTAAATACGGTCCGACCAACTCTGCCCCGGTGGCACTTTATGAATTCAAATCTCAGTGTGGATCCCTGAGGCATCTTTTAATATGAATGAGGACGTTGAAATACACAGATTAGAGAGACAAATCTCTCTGGCACACATTAAACGTCATCTAGTTCATTCCTGTTTTAAAATGCACAGACATCCACGCAGCTTTCTGCATCTGTAAGGGGCTTATCGGCGCATTGGGATACCTGCGGTAGACAACCAAGATTCTGTAATCTAGGATTGTGTTGCTTTTTATTTAATGCATATTACGTTAAATTATATGAAATAAGTAACATTTAAATAAAAGCTTATTTCCCTTTTTAAATGATCAAAAACAATCTAAAAAAGTCTGGATGCGATTTCTAAAACATTACATGGTTTTATGTATGCCTACTGTGTAACCTTTATTGTAAATATATGACACAATATTACATTTTTATATTCGTCAGATCAGCTAACAGACTTCCACAAGTTCAATTTTAAAATCTTTCGAATCCTTTAAATATATTAATGACGTGTACATCCAGTGCCCCATATAATTTCTGCATCAGAACATGAACACAGTAACATAATGAATTGAGTCATTTTTAGTTTGCCATGTTTCCATTTTGACCACTGTGTGGGCTGAGGACTAGTCTTGCAGAAGGGATTATTCATGGTTGACAGAAATTAACATGCAGTCTAAATAGAAACACAAAAATACCATAAAACACCTTTTGCCCTTACTGCCACTTTAATGCACGGATAACTATTCTTCTAGTTTTAAACAACTAGCCGAGCGGTTTCTGTTCTGCATTTGCATCTTCACATTTCATTTTAAATAAAAAAAAAATTCACACATTTAAAACTAATTCACACTATTTTATAAAGGGCTGCTGTGGTTTAAAAACACTTTCTCGTTTGTTCGTCTCAAGGATACACTGTCTGCTTCACTAGTCCAAACCAAAGTTATTGCTGTATTTTCCTGCCAGTCACTACAAGAAAATCACAGTGCATACCAATGTCCCAGGCCACTCCTGGTGTCCACGCGTATGTGTGGTATGCTTACAAAAAAACAGAAGTTATGGTCACTGGCCTCTTCTTTGAAATGTTCCCTCCCCAACAGGGTGCAGAGTGTGCACTGTTGAGACCTCTTTGACAACAAGGCTACATGGGCTAGTGCCAATGTGCTGAGCGCTCCAATTACCCAGCAACACCTCTCCATGCATCCCCCTTCATCACAATCCCAGTGACCTTTCCCCACCGGCTTGGCCTAATGGAAAACCGTTCTGGTTTTAGACCTCTGCAGCCTCACCATCTTATTCTTGCTTTTCTCTCTGTTTCTCCTTATCTGCCCCCAACACCCCCCGCCCAGAGCTCCGGGGACCAGAGGGCTAGGAAATAAGTGAGGAGTATGATGTGAGCTTTTTATAATCAGCTGACGTGATAAACTTGCCCCGCTGAGAGAGTAGGCGCTTTAATTTGGTCCCTTGCATGGTACGCAGCCAGCGGCCCGCGCCGGCTCGCTGATGCGTTCATTTGAAACTCTCTCCAAACGCTGGATGCAGGAGTCATTATGGACAGATAAAACTGCCGGAGTTGATGGCACAGGAGGAGGCGAGAGGCTGGGGGGGAAGAGTGAGGAAAGTAAATAAAACCGGCAAATTCAGAGCCCCCCAAACAACACTTGAGTGAGCGTTTGCTAAAAGCCCACATATTTTAAATAAAGTGCGTCCGAGAGTTTTGGAGTGAACTCAACACTGTTGACGAATTTGTGAGAGGAAAAAATTAAATAAAATATTAAGTTTGGGGCATTCAAGCAGACGTGCTTTACTCGGCTTGTAAAGTATAAATAATTTTGCATGGCCCACATTGTGAAACAGAGTGGAAAAAGTGAGAAATAGGCATATTTCATATTTCCCTATAAAAGAATTCACATCCTTTGCATAATACACAACAATTAATCCCTAGCCAATGTGGGTTTCTCCCCTCAACCTGAGGAAGTCATCCAAGCATGAATGGGCACAGTCATTGCAGTGTGCATGCAAAATACAAACAAACACACGTTTCACACACACACAGAACTCCTTCGTGTGCATGTACATGTGCACGCAGGTGAAAAGTATGCAGAACTTCATGTTTCTGTCCATGTCATTTTGACCTGAAACTCATCAAACTCATGCATATTCACTCTTAGCCATTTAAATACGGTTCAGCTCCTCTAAGGCATAAAAACTGTAAATGTCTTCTAAATTAAAACTTCTCTTTTTTTCTCAGCGCACCAGTCTTCACGATTCAGAATATTTAAGATCAAAAGCAGTATGCAAACTTGACCAGACATAGATTCTGGAAATTTAAATCACCTAGAAAAAGGAGAAAGATAGGAAATATAGAGAAATATAGGAAAAAAATCTTACAGAATTGGTGAAATACATGCAAAAAGAAGCTTTTGGGAGGAACACAAAAAGGCAGATTAGTATGGGAGTAATGAATCAGCTAAACTCTTTCCGCTTTGGTTATAGCTTTCATACCGTCTAAGCTTAGTTGACCAGCACTAAAGCGACAATTACAGAATAATAGAACCAATTAGAGGATAATTTCTGCGTGTCCAAAGCAACAAGGGTGTGTTCTTATTCACGACTCGCAGCTCACAGCTTCACTCATGCTCTGATTGTTACTAAACTAAAACAGAAGCACATTGTTCCCTTTCTTCCTCTTTTCTTCCGCGCACAATAGAAAATGGTTTGACAGTAGCATCAGTCATTACATAAAGGGTGTCTCTCCTATTTTAAGATTCCAAAACGGTAGAGATGAAAAACCAAGACAGGCACGCAAATGGAAACATGTCCTCGTACACAGTGAAAAAGAAATAGGACATTGGGGGAAAAAGCAACGACATAAAAATATTGGGTCAGTTTAAATATAAACCTTATTCTTGTGTTTGGGAAACTGACAGTTTATGGCAGGAAAAGGTTTAACTGAAAACATACCGTGAACTGTTAACAAAGATAAATAACAAAGAGGCATATTTCTGCTGTCTTATGGTGTGTTTTTGCACCTGGCCCTGAAAAGTAAGATAACCTGTTGTGGATTATATTGTAACATTAAATAAAATTCTAATGTTGGTGATTATTTTTATATCACATAAACAAAAGAGATAGGCAGATGTTTATATGCAAAACATGCATTTTGGCTATACAGATTTTTTCAGAACAACATGATTGTATGATATTTAATATAACAATTGTGAGTGTGATATTTTATATAACAATATGACCAGTTCTGTCAAATTTTCTCTGGCAAAAATGAATTTAGAAGGCATATGTTTAACTAATACCAGCTATGCTGTGTAATTGTGAAAAGAGTATTTGATTATTTAAAAAAATATATATTTCCATAAGGAAACCTCCATTTATACTTTAAGGGAGAGATATCCATTTATAATGACCTTAAATACAATATATAATTACAACCTAAAACACAATATTCTGTAAAACATTTACTTAATTCACTCAAAACAGGTTTTTAAAATATCTATATTTGCAAGTGTAAAACAGAATGTCAATACCAAATCCTATAGCAAACTAATAAAAGTGACTCGAATTACCGAAAATGATAACTAACATTACAATTATTGACCATTAAAATCATCTCTGCTCTTTCATACTTTTTCAAATTCTTTTATCATTATGTAGAATTGTAGCATTCTTCAACGGCACGGTTATATCAACATTATTCAAAGGGACGGATACAGTGGCGAGACGCTCACCCTTAATGAGGACAGAGTGACACATTTGCATGATCCTCTTGAACGCCTTAAGAACAGAAAGAAAAAGGGCTGGAATGAAAAGATCTGAAGATATCGGAAAGAGTCATCCTTTGCTGCCCTTGTCTGTGGGGACCAGCAGCCTTTCATGTCTTTTCACTCACTGGCGTCTGGCCTCACAAAATGACATTATCTGACAGAAAGCCTCTTGATATGGTTGATAATTTGACTGGTGTGTGATGGGGGATTTGTGCTTTACTGAAGATAGATGGAATTGTTTCTTCAGGATCACAGCCTCACCATCAGAAAGCAAACCTTCCCGTCACATTGTCATGCCCACCGAGCGAGTGGGTGGGTCGGATCAATGGCATCGGAGCAAGGGGGATTACACATAATAGCACAGCTTTTGAAACGGACAATGCACAAGTCAACATCGGAGAGTCTGTCCGCCCATCAGCTTATCAGCTTATTCCATATTCAGTGTTGTTGGGTGCTAATCTCTGCTCCAGTCAAAACTTCTGACGGACGAGGACAAAAAGCGCTTGTGCGCAAACACAACACGAACATCACTGTAAAAATCGCACAGGAAACTGAAACGCGATTATGGGATCCGTCTTTTCGGCAATTACACTTTTCCAAATTGCCGCGACCCGGGCTGACAATCAATTGACACTAATAGGCCAAGAGTCATAAATTAATCTGTAGCTCAATCCATTTGAATCAGTATGAATGCTGCCTAAGGCTTTAAACATTATCTGAACACATACGGCCAATTATACCTATGTCGCTGCATGCTGCCATGCTCCAATCGGGTAGCTATGCCCCATAAAGGCACAGAATATACCTGTTCAATTTGAGGGATCTGCCGTTGTGAATGTTAGATGATGAGAACATTCTAGAACCATTTTGGCGAGGCGAGCGCGTCAGGGGTAGTTATCAGAATGACAGTGACAAGGGCTGACATTATAACTGACATGCTGTCAAAAGAACTGCTCCACTATGGCAGTGAAGCCACTGGTGCTGGAGGGTCTCAGTAATTGGGGAAACTTGGGAATGGCTTCGCCCACCCAGAAAGCCTTGCTAAAAGACGTCCACATACAATCACTTGGCAGCAGAGGTACACATACTGGGTGGCTCATTATCGAAAAAGTAGCCGTCGGAGATTAAACGCGGATGGTGGCTTCTCCTCCTCATTAAAGCCTCTAAACTCGCAAATTTGCCATTGATTTATCTCACTGATAATGAGAAAATTGAAAACCAAAAGAAAACAAGTTATCTTTTTATGTCTGGTTTTGTTTTTTTTCACTTCTCTCCCTCTCACTTCCCTGCATTCTGTATAACAGTGTTAATGAGAGTGAGGCCGCCTACAGTGGCGAGTTATCTAAAGTGGTGTGTTTCTTAAGCTTTAAAAACTCTTTCTCTGAATGGTGGGGGCCGAGTGGAAAAGCAAAATGAGGTGAGGTGGAGTTGTTTACAGTGCATGGGTTGAGTTCAGACTGCTGCAAGCGTGATTTATGGTTGATTATTAACCATCAGAAGAGCAGCCGAGCATAACTTTTGATGATAAACCCCACAGCGGTGCTTTCCGGTCTAATTGTGTGAGATACAAACCAAGGGATGCATTAAGATTCCTCCATTCTGCTCCATCCATGTAATCATTAAACCTGTGCATGCGCATTATGGGATGCTGGTGAAGATATGGGCATCAACGCTTCCGCAATATTTATTCTGCAGTGGCGGCCACAAAAATAATCCCGCCACAGTCGCAGCCTGGCAGTGTCATCACAGTGACACCACTCGGATTGTTCACATTATAGCGGAGGTGACAAAGTCACACACTGGAAAATGTTTAAAAGTCAGTGTTAAATAAAGCAAAATAAAGTTTAATCGTAGTAATGGTGTACGTTATGTGTTTAACCCTTCAGCATTATGCACTAGCATGGTGATCCTCAATTGGCGGACGGCAAGACGAGACACATATACATATAAGGAACCAAAAACATTAGACCTTTTCATAGTTTAAAATGAGTAGCGCATTTACCATAGACATTTGTACTGAATTTACCATAGACATTTG
>JAZGTJ010011000.1:0-17421 GCA_036877575.1 Botia almorhae
GACTACGGCAGCTGGATTACTCCAAAAAGGCGCAGTACTTTTTGCGGTTGGGTCTGTTCTAGTTCGGTTAATGTTCTCACCACAAACGAACCGCTCCAGTGTTTTTGGTCCGCTTTTGGTGCGCACTCGAGTGCGATTGCTACATTCACACCTGCCCAAACGAACCGCACCAAGAGGGAAAACGAACTCTAGTGTGATTCGACCGAACTAAATAAGGCAGGTGTGAAAGCACCCTAAATATTATTGAGCAACTTTGGGGTGTTTTGGAGGAGCGAGTCAGGAAACGTTTTCCTCCACCAGCATCACGTAGTGATTGAAGAAGAATCGAAGAATGGCTTAAAATCCCTCTGGCCACTGTGCAGGACTTGTATCTGTCATTCTCAAGACGAATTGATGCTGTATTGGCCGCAAAAGGAGACCCTACACCATACTAATGAATTATTGTGGTCTAAAACCAGGCGTTTCAGTTTCATTGTCCAACCCCTGTATATATAAACATGTAAACCATGTTTTGTAGTTTTCTTCAAGTAATCTTTCAGTCAAGCTAAACAAATTAATCTTTCATTTAAAGATTTGGGGGAAAGTGTTTTTTTTTGTAGGTATTTGTTTTCAAATTGCCCATATGATGACTGTTTAATACAGTAGATATCATAAGTGTGCTTTTTTAAAATTGCTACTTTTTTACATCAATCAATGTGTATTTCGAACATGATCAATGCACGATGAACATGATCAATGCACGATGAACATGATCAATGCATCAGTACAGCAACAATAGACTTGTTGCCAACACGATCACTGCACTGCTGCACGCTCCTCGTACGTGCCGCATCTGTATGCAGTGTGAGCTCTAAACTGTTGACATGGATGTCAAAACAAATGCACTGCATAAGTGTTTGGTGTGAAACAGGCTCAAGGCACATTCAGTCAACGCCGTCAAACACCAAATGAGAAGTGCTGCATTGTGTCTATGACAAGTTAATGACGCAAATGGGGTAGTTTTAACCCATCTATTTATTTAGCAACCATAGTTGGTCTGACTGGAAACATTAAACAAACAGGTTATTTGATATGCTTCGTCTAAAAATATATTTATACACAACTGGCAGTGTATTATTTTTTTGCATTCCATAAAACTTTTTTGTTTGTGTGTTACAATTACATAACTTGTGAACAAGTAACAAAACATTAATGTAAAATGTTCAAAACATTAATGTAAAATGTTCAATACTCAAAACCGAAAAGGAGCAATACACCACCCAACGTGGCGTTTTGAAGGCCCACCCTCTGCTGCCCTGACCCAGCCCTGGCCCAATGTTGAGGTTAACCTTACTTTACCTTGTCACAAAACGGTTTTCTTTCTTGGCATTTGATTAAATAGTTATAAGTACACCTTTACCATCTAATTAAAGCTGTAAACCAGGGCCTGAAATTCAGCGCAGGATTGCAGGTATTGCATACACTTTTTCATTCTCAAAGGTTTTGCGCTAATAATCCAAGAAATTCCTGTGAACATTTATGAACTTTTGAATTAAGCCACAAAAATCAACAACCAAATCATATTCTTTCATTGTGTAATTTTATAATCAGTGTGAGTGAATCAGCATTCTCTTTCAGTGTGCATGTGCAGGGATCTGCACGTAAAGAAGCACGTTCTTGCTCATTTCTGAACATAAATCACTATGTAAAGTTTTCTGCACTTTGGGCAGATTGAGACAAATTGATCAGTTGTGTTAAAAATCAATAAAGTGTGCAGCACTGGAGAGATAATGCTCGCTTAAAATACAGCAACACTTTCCCTAAGAAAGACTTAAATCAGACACCACGTGCACCACCTTACAGTGCATGTCACATTTTTAGTCTGTTGATATCTTCAATGCATTTTCACAACTTTAAGATGCCCATATTTAACACAACTATAGTGAGCCATTAACCTGGCCGTTGACAAAGTAAATTTAACTAACTGCAAAGTAGTTATGAATGGAATATTTCTGCAAAATCTATTTTGAAAACAACTATTAATATAAATCAACACATGATTGCTGTGCTGGGAAACAAGTGTGTATAGTAAAGTGAACTGTGGCATTGGTATACCATTACTAATGTGATCACACATGGGGTCAGCTCAAGACTAAAACTAATTTTCTTTAAATGACTCATAATGAATCATGCATGTGTGATTTTATTAAATTAGCTTGTCATATATATACTTTAATTGAATATCAAATACTGTAAATTAGTTATTTGAGCAAGGTCATAAAAATAACTTGTTTATCAGTGCATAATTTATAGTGGGGCAAAAAAGTATTTAGTCAGCCACCAATTGTGCAAGTTCTCCCACTTAAAAAGATGAGAGAGGCCTGTAATTTTCATCATAGGAAAATTAACTATCAACTATCAACCTCAACTATGAGAGACAAAATGAGAAAAAATCTAAAATCTGATTTTTAAAGAATTTGCAAATTATGGTGGAAAATAAGTATTTGGTCAATAACAAAAGTTCATCTCAATACTTTGTTATATACCCTTTGTTGGCAATGACAGAGGTCCAACGTTTTCTGTAAGTCTTCATGAGGTTTTCACACACTGTTGCTGGTATTTTGGCCCATTCCTCCATGCAGATCTCCTCTAGAGCAGTGATGTTTTGGGGCTGTCGCTGGGCCCCTCCAAAGATTTTCTATGAGGTTGAGATCTGGAGACTAGCTAGGCCACTCCAGGACCTTGAAATGCTTCCTACGAAGCCACTGCTTTGTTACCCGGGCGGTGTGTTTGGCATCATTGTCATGCTAAAAGACCCAGCCACGTTTCATCTTCAATGCCCTTTCTAATGGAAGGAGGTTTTCACTCAAAATCTGACGATACATGGCCCCATTCATTCTTTCCTTTACACGGATCAGTCGTCCTGGTCCCTTTGCAGAAAAACWGCCCCAAAGCATGATGTTTCCACCCCCATGCTTGTCAGCAGGTATGGTATTCTATGGATGCAACTCAGCATTTTTTCTCCTCCAAACACAACGAGTAGAGTTTTTACCAAAATGTTATATTTTGGTTTCATCTGACCATATGACATTCTCCCAATCCTCTTCTGGATCATCCAAATGCTCTCTAGCAAACTTCAGATGGGCCTGGACATGTACTGGCTTAAGCAGGGGGACACGTCTGGCACTGCAGGATTTGAGTCCCTGGTGGCGTAGTGTGTTACTGATGGTAGCCTTTGTTACTTTGGTCCTAGCTCTCTGCAGGTCATTCACTAGGTCCCCCCGTGTGATTCTGGGATTTTTGCTCACTGTTCTTGTGATCATTTTGACCCCACGGGGTGAGATCTTGTGTGGAGCCCCAGATCGAGGGAGATTATCAGTGGCCCTGTATGTCTTTCATTTTCTAATAATTGCTCCCACAGTTGATTTCTTACCTATTGCAGATTCAGTCTTCCCAGCCTGGTGCAGGTCTACAATTTTGTTTCTGGTGTCCTTTGACAGCTCTCCGGTCTTGGCCATGGTGGAGTTTGGAGTGTGACTGTTTGAGGTTATGGACAGATGTCTTATGCTGATAACGAGTTCAAACAGGTGCCATTAATACAGGTAACGAGTGGGGGACAGAGGAGCCTCTTACAGAAGAAGGTACAGGTCTGTGAGAGCCAAAAATCTTGCTTGTTTGTAGGTGACCAAATACTTATTTTCCACCATAATTTGCAAATAAATTCTTTAAAAATCAGACAATGTGATTTTCTGGATGATGAAATCTGTGATTTTTTTTTTCTCATTTTGTCTCTCATAGGTATATCTATGATGAACATTACAGGCCTCTCTCATCTTTTAAGTGGGAGAACTACTAGCTGACTAAATACTTTTTTGCCCCACTGTATATCACAGGTAAATGTTTTCCATGTTTAAACATTTTTATGTGGCCCTGCAGTATTGTACATTATAGCTCAAAGAACACACGCCCTATTAAAGTAGCCATTAAAGCCCATGCCTGTGTACTGACACACAGACAAGTGAGGTAAGTAGGTACACCTGTTACTACCATACAGCCCTTATTTAAACGCATCAGAAAATCTTAAAAGTGGATTACTGTTGTTTGTGAAACTGACTCTTTACATTTGGCAGATTAACTGAGTCTTGACATTCAAAGCTGTGAAAAAATGTACTGCTGGGTTTTTTGTTTTCTTGCCTTGAATATTTATTGGTTTTGTAATTTGACATGATGTAGCATTTTCTTGATGCAGTTTGTGATTATGCAGTTATGCTACTAACAAGTAGCTACTAACAAGTAGCATAACCCAAACACGCTTGCCTATCGTTAATTTAGGATGACACTTTGATAACACTTACCGAAAGTAAAATCATAGGTTTAGAGGTTGATACTTTTGTTAAGTAAATGTTAGAAGCAAACACACAATTTAGATTTTTCAATTTAATATTCTTGTTTATATTCATTAATATTCATGAAGTAAATTTCTGATAACATTGTTGGGCATCCTGTATTGGATTTGAAATGTTTTCACATTGTCCCATTATACAAGTTCACAACAAAAAGTTTTGCCCAATAATGTTTTGGGCATTATTGCCCAGAATACCACATCTTATGGTATCATTCTTATGTTTTTCTCAGGCACATGCACACAAGCAGCTAAGTTTGGACAATTAATTTCCAGCCCTGACCAAATAATCTTTGGATAAAAGCGTCTGCCAAATGCATACATGTAGTTTGTCCCACAGTTTGTTCTCTTTCTGTTCTGCTGTTTGTGTGATGCAGGCACATTAAGTCATACGCAGGTGGGTGGGTGCCGTGTGACCAAATGGTGGTTCAGCTCCTGTCACACTTCTGTCTGCATCCTTGTTTAGCTTTACTTTAAAAGCTTTACTTACCTTTACCCTTAATTACGGTAAAAATACAATAAAAAAAATTGCATAATTTACTCGTCCTCATGTCATTCTAAACTTTATATAACTTTTTCTTCTGTGTAATACAAAATAACATATTTTAAAAAAGTCTCTGGTTTTGTGTTTCTATACAATGGAAGTTAAAAGGTGCCGCTGTTGTTTGGTCACCAACATACCTAAAATAATTTGTGTTCCTCAGAATCAAAAAAGTCATGGAGGTTTGGAATGACATGAGGGTTAGTAAATAAAATAATAATTTTTTAAAGCAGCTTTACATACAATTAAAATAAAAACAGAAAACACAGAATACATGGCATTATTGCAAACACAGAACACACAACAACACAGAATACATAGTATTATTGCAAATTTTATTGTTCATTATAAGGTGTAAATTAGTAACTAATTAGGGATACTAAGATTGTAATTGGTTAATGAAAATAAAGTTAACTGAACTGAAGTAACTACAACACATTTGCAGCCCCCCACATGCTCCAAATTCACCCCAAGTAGTCGCGTTCGTTTGTGCCGGTGAAAGTTTCATTTGTGCTGCTTCTGTTATTAAAATATTACACATTCAAATTATGGGCGATGACGTCACCAGCCCCCCACATGCTCCAAATTTATCCAAAATAGTCTCGTTCGTTTGTGCTGGTTTGTGCCAGTTAAAGTTTTGTTTGTGCTGCTTCGGTTTTTTAGGTATTAAAATATTATTTATAGGTCATTTAGCGGTCACGCAGCCCCCCACATGCTCCAAATTCACCCCAAATAGTCTCGTTCTTTGTGCTGGTGAAAAGTTTCGTTTGTGCTGTTTCTGTTATTAAAATATTAGACATTGAATTATGGGCGATGACGTCACCAGCCCCCCACATGCTCCAAATTCACTCCAAATTTCCCCATTCGTTTGTGCTCTGTTTGTGCTGGTTTGTGCCGGTGAAAGTTTCGTTTGTGCAGTTTCTGTTATTAAAATATTAGACATTGAATTATGAATGAAAGTTTTTGTTTGTTCTACTCGGTTCATCCTTGCTCTGTCCTTGTCACGCCTGCAGTTGTCAATCAGCTGCCAGTTCGCATCATCAACACACCCATCGTAGCCAATCATGCTCCCGCTTGTCTTTTCAAATGGGATTCTCTGTCTTCTAGACATAACATCAACTGTCACCACTAGGTGACACTTCTATTCAAAGTGTTTGTTAGAATTAGAAGATAATAGTTACCATATCAAATTTCTGGCCAACGTAAGTACTATGTTTTAACACTGTCAGTTACATAGAATACTGTCAGAATAATGGTACAGCATTTAAGAAAGCTTTTTAATGATTACTGAACAAAAACTTGCTAATATGAAATGCTAATTACAGTTGAGTGTGACTTTTGAATACATTATGCATCTAGGGGTCGCATTGCCGTATTGGTTCTAATATAAGATATATTTGCTAAAGATATAGAAAAAGATATAATTGCTTATGATCTGTCCCTTATATTTAGACCAATACAGTAGTACATGACATTTTTGAGTCAGGTTTAAGTGGGTAATTATGTTTTATTTATGTCAGATGCCCAAGAAACCAGCAGTTGACAGAGATTCCATTTTCACAGTCCTGTGTGTATCCAAAGACATCATAGTACAAAATGGCAAGGTAGCTACTCCTAATCAGAGCATCTCGACAGACCTTAGTGAGAGGCTAGAAAACAAGATCAGTGCAAAGGCACTATACACCTTTGTGAAATTGAACAGACACAACATCTGGGCTGCTTTAGATTTTAATCATGCAAGTGAACATGAATCAAGTGGCAGTAGTGATGACACTGATTTTGAGCCCGGRTCCCTTTCCCCCAGACCAAAAGATTGCTGGACTTTTGATCTGGAAGTTCCATTTCAGAAATGGATTGAATTCATGCCTGAAACAGTCACATACAAAAACAAGTTCTCTAAAAAAAAACGGAATACACAATTCTGATGCCTGGCATCTGGACACATGTGATAAATCATCACATTTGGCAAGCAGTTCTTCCTGCACATTTGTCTTTAAAAGAGCCAAGATCTATCCATCAGCCACAGGAAAGTACATAGACATCACAGGCAACTGTAAGGAGTGTTGTGGCCACATTCACATAAAATGTGACGGAGAGCCTGAAATGAACAGCCCATTGGTGTTTAAGTGTTTAATTGTACACTGGCCGTTCCAAGCGTGCAATGTCTGGTAACTTGCTTGTGCAGGTAGCCAAAGAACTGTGTGAGGGTAGAATGGAGTCAGAGGCATCAGAGGCAACAAAACTAATGGATTTTGGAGATCCTGAGCCAAGCCATCTTCCTAATTTGGCCACCCTACGCAAAGCGAAAAAGGGAGGAAAGACTTGCAATTAGGTGACAAGGACCCTACTTTGTTACTGCAAATGTTAAAATACAGTGCACCCCACAGTGGCAGCATTAAAGACATTGCACTGGACAAATTTTTCTGTCACTACAGGAGTCAAACACAAATGTATATGTACAAGTCCTTATTAAAGACATATACTAACCCCACTGTAAGCTTCGATGCAACTTGATCAGTAGTAAGGAAACTACAGAGACCAAATGGCATGTCTGGCCATATCTTCCTGTATCAGCGTGTCCTGGCAGGGGATGAGGGCTCAAGTGTCCCAGTGGTGCAAATGCTGTCAGAGAGACATGATGTTAATGTGATAACACACTGGCTGAAAGAATGAATACGTGCAGGTGCACCAACTCCAAAAGAGGTTGTGAGCGACTTTTCTCTGGCTTTGCTCTGAGCTCTGGTCAAGGCTTTTACTCCTTATCCTGATCTGAAGGCCTACATCAATGAGTGTTTTGGTATCCTACATAAACAGTCAACAAAAGTGCCACCTTGTTTTGTTTGGGTTGATGTTGCACACTGCATCAAGATCTATCAGTGGGACTGCTTGAAGAAAAAACCCAATCGCAGTAAAGATTTCTTTGTGAGCTCAATGGCACAGCTACTAAAGTCACAATCCATGGATGATGCAAGAGAGCTTCTACATAGTATTACAGTTGTAGCTCTCAGTGAAGCAGAGGACAATGACATCTCTGGAGCCCCCCTCATATCAGAAAGGTGCAAGAAATACCTGAAAGCCCGCATTGCAGAAGAGTGCATCATCATTCCAGATGCCGAGGGTGAGGACCTGGAAAAAGTGGATGTTTGTGACCAAACACAGACAGACCTACGGAAGTGGGTGACAGACACATGGGCGTGTACCTACAGTCACCAAACTTGGTACATGTATTGTTGTCGTCAAGCCAGACAACTTTCAAAATTAGATTCTAGACTTTAATTCTAGAATTTTAAAATACTCCTTAGGGGACTTATGGAAATGACACCAATCATGGCAAATATGCCAAAACAGTGAGGATGCTAAAATGTGAAGGGATTTTTGATATCTTAAATGGTTTTGTCATGGCAAAGCAATACATTTATAGCAAAAAATGAAAACAGGAAATGTATAATATCTTCTGCGTTTATTGAGTGATTTAGTTCAGACATAAGCTGTATGTTTGGACCTAGGGACTGATGATATTTGGGTCTATTGTGAGTCACAGCCAGTGGTGGTTCTACATTGAATTGCGCCCCAGGCGAGACTCCCTCCTGGCGCCCTCTGACAACTATGATGGCGTATTGTACTTAAGCCTGTCATCGCTGCTTGCAGCTATATTTGTTAGATACACTACGAAGTTCTAATTCTTTACTTAAATTAGCTCTAGAGATTTGTTCCTTCATCCTTACCCCATTCTTTGAGTATTTTTCAGGCCACAGACAGGGAAACACCCTGAAGAGGGTTGAACATGCATTATAGGTCTTCATGGGTGAAATAAATTGTACCAGAACCTGAAGAGATGAGTAAATGTGATACGTGGAACCCATCTGGATCCATTTATTATTGAAAAGTTGGACCTGAACCTGTACAGAACCAAGAAAATGCAGTAAATGTGCTAACCGGAACCAACCCGGACCCGTCTATTATTTGAAAGCTAGATCCAGACCCAGCCGGGGGAAACAGACCGGCACAGATTTCATAGCTTGCTATTAACAACTTCATGTAAAAGTTGTGTAAATAAAAGTTTGTGTCTTACCTAATGTAACATTAGTAGCCATCCACACTGTACCTGAACGTGACGCACTCTATCCTCCTGTTAACACATAGTAAAAACCTTGGTACTCACACTTGTGTTGTGACCTTACTGTCAGATTTATTATAGTGGCACTGCATCATAATTTTTTTTAGCCTTTGAATCGTAGTGTGTCTTGTTTAATAACATTGCAAATGTCAACCTTACCATAAAAAAATTACCAAAAGAGCAAAACCCTTTATTTAGTCACAGCGCTTCACAAGTCACAGCGCTTCAGTCACATCTGTAATGTTTTAAAGGTTAAGTTTATATTATATAATAATTATAATTAAAAATAACTCAACTTTACATACAAATACATTGATCTTTACATAGAAAGCCAACTTATGTCCATGCTAATCATGATTGACAATTCATCTCACTTTTTTGCTCTGAACAGCTATAATAATGGCACGAATAAATGGCACGGTTATGAACGGGACGGTTATGGACGCTTCATATGAAATGTATATCTTTGTATGTAAAGTACAAATTTATCCTCATTTGTAAGTCGCTTTGGATAAAAGCGTCAGCTAAATGACTAAATGTAAATGTATATCGTATGTTGCTGTGATCAGTTTCAGGCATACTGTATATCAGAACATTTATAGAAATTGTTTCATCCTAATACCACATTATAATATATTATATTACATATATTCAAAATACATATCGTTTTTACAAATTTACCAATTTTAGGGTAGAAGTGCATGTAAAAAATAGTAGTCAGTATTTGGTGCTTGAAATGTCCACTCCTAATGGAATCCCACTGAAACACCCATGTTTTTTTTCCATTTGTTTTCAAAATGTTAATTTTGTTTTCCATTGCCACTTTTACAACGGTCACATCCGTAACTTTGTTCCGTAAAAATTCAAATAAAGGAAACATTTAGTATGAAGAGCCCACCCTTCTCCATTCATTGGGTATTATTGTATCTGGTTTGTGCATTTTAATTCACATTATTCATACAAAGTATTTTGTCTCCCAAAAACTTGCATGCTTTCATGTCATGTTCATAACTCATGCATATTTTTTCGTCTTAACCAGATCGCATGTGCAAAAAAGACCCATAGACTGGTGGATCCATGTGCAGCCCTTTATTAAACAGAGTAGTCAAAAAACAGACAAAGGTCAAACACCGGCAAACAGAGCGATGAGGGTGAGGGTAAGACAAAAACAGAATGGGTAAACAGGCAGAGGTCAGGGCAGGCAGCAAACAATTAACAACGTAGTCCAAAGCAAAAACAATAGGCAGGCAGCAAACAATCAACAACATAGTCCATAGCAAAAACAATAGGCAGGCAGCAAGCATTCAAACTCAATAAACAATCCAAACGGCACCAGGTGATCAAAAAGAAAAAAATGCTTTGCAATGTTTGACATGGCAAAACAAAACATCGCAATGAGTACACTGAAGTCCTGGGTTTAAATAACCGGCTAATTAGGAACAGGTGGTAAACAGAAAGTAATCAGCCATAGGCATGGGGAACATAGGAATTGTAGTCCGGATTGAAACTAGTATTCTGGTGAAGGCTTTAATTTCTTAAACTTTAAATTTTTACTTTTTCTTTCTGTAAGACAGTCGTATAAAGCATTTCACTGCATG
This sequence comes from Botia almorhae, assembly GCA_036877575.1. Taxonomy (NCBI): domain Eukaryota; kingdom Metazoa; phylum Chordata; class Actinopteri; order Cypriniformes; family Botiidae; genus Botia; species Botia almorhae. The sequence goes on from JAZGTJ010011000.1 coordinate 10,638, forward strand.
TCGTACTGTGTATGATCTTGTATGTGACAAATAAAATTTTAATTTGATTTGAATTTGAAGGCTCCCTCTGGCGGCAGGGAGAGGGAGTCTTCACCAGTCTTCCCTCCTCTGTAACAGCATGCATATAGACTGATATTTTTCTAATGTCTGGACTATATATTTAGGGGGTTTAGAAAATATAAACAGATGGTTCTATATGATGTTGAAATATACATTCTCTGAGCATTTTTATTTCAAGTTTTGACTGCAGATGTCATGTCCATAATGCTGGAATTGCTCACATGCTTATGAAATAAGTTTGAGATCAGGAGATGCCAGCTGTCTTTGTCATTTGGAACATGGACTTGAGATGGGGTAATGGAAGGTTATAAAAGTCACCCTGTATTTTCCTCTTATTTTCTCTCTTTTCCTCTTGTAGCAAGTATTTCTGTTAAAAGTTGTTAAAACATTGTATGGAAGCACTTCATATTATGCCTCCTTAGGATGAATCCGTTTGTTGTACTTTTGTACAAAAAAATAGCTTTGGATGAAAGCATATGCTAAATGAAAATGTAGATACTGAATTTAGTCTGTATATCAGTGTATCAGCTCTCTGCTGGTACTTGTACCTGTACTTTTGACCTGCCCATGGTGTAAATTATTTTTATATTTATTTGTTTAAATCTAAATGTTGTATTTTTTTTTTATCTTTTAAGGACACAGCCTTAAAGATCCTTCCCTAGAGGCCGGGATCTGTTGACAGGTGGGTGTGACCAGCGGACTGGCTCCTCCCCCTCCAGGCTCTCAGCCGCCCCCTTGCACCCCCCACTCGCCAGGCCTGTGCGCCCGAGCCCATGCCCCCACCTCCACGCGGCCCTCCAACGCCATGTGTGTCCCGCACACTATGGAGACGGGCAAGCACAGCGCCAGCCAGGGGCAGGGCAGTCGTGGCGGGGTTCCCCTGGAGCCATTTGTTCACCAGGTGGGCGGCCACACCAGCATGATGCGTTATGATGACCATACAGTCTGCAAGCCACTCATCACCCGTGAGCAACGGTTTTACGAATCCTTGCCACCTGAAATGAAAGAATTTACCCCTGAGTACAAAGGTAAGGAGAATTTGGGACAAATTCATGTTATCTTGGATTGAATCTAGGTGGTAACCTCCTTTCTGCAACAAACAAGTTTAAGTTTATTTCTGTAGTGCTTTTCACAATGGCACACTGTTAAAATTAAAAAAGCAGCTGGACAAATAAAAATATCCAAAGATATTTCTGTGAAAACTGAAATTGAAAATAAAAGAAAATGAAGAAAATTAGAAAGAGAAAAGGTGCTCTATGGTGCGAAGATGAGCACCTGACTGTACCGTAGCAGGGACAATAGCTTGGGTCAGTCTGTCGGATGTTAGAACCATCTGTAGCTGTACTCTGTAGCTACCCAGGATTGAAACCCCGGGATAAAAATCCAAATCAGAGAATAATTTGTGTAGCTGCTGTTTATAGCATTAAGAGCATAAAATGTTATTTACTTTTTAAGGTAGAATGGAAAAACAAGTGGTGAGATGCATTATGAGAATGCTTGGCTAAAGAGATGTGCGAGAGAGTGACTGAGCCCTGAACAGCGTTGGGCAGACTATTCCAGGGTTTAGGAGCCAAGTGTGAAAAAGCTCTGCCGCCTTTAGTGGACTTTGCGATTCTGGGTACGACCAGAAGTCCAGAGTTTTGAGAGCATAAGGCACGCATTGGCTTGTAGAGTGAGAAGATCAGTTAAGTACAGTGCCTTGCAAAAGTATTCATACCCCTTGAACTTTTCCAAATTTTGTCATATTACAACCACAAACGTAAATGTTTTTTATTGAGATTTTATGTAATAGACCAACACAAAGTAGCACATAATTGTGAAGTGGAACAAAAATGATACATGGTTTTCAAAATTTTAAGCAGATAAAAGTTTTTTTTCTGAGTTTTTTTATAAAAAGTGTGACGTGCATTTGTATTCAGCCCCCCTGTGTCAAGACTTTGTAGAGCCACCTTTTGCTGCAATTACAGCTGCAAGTCTTTTGGGGTATGTCTCTACCAGCTGTAAACATCTAGAGACTGAAATTTTTGCCCATTCTTCTTTGCAAAATAGCTCAAGCTCAGCCAGATTGGATAGGGAGCGTCTGTGAACAGCAATTTTCAGATCTTGCCACAGATGCTCAATGGGATTTAGGTCTGGACTTTGACTGGGCCATTCTAATAAATGAAGAGTCTTTGATCCAAACCATTCCACTGTAGCTCTGGCTCTGTGTTTAGGGTCATTGTCTTGCTGGAAGGTGAATCTCCTTCCCAGTCTCAAGTCTTTTGCAGCCTCCAACAGGTTTTCTTCCAGGATTGCCCTGTATTTAGCTCCATCCATCTTCCCATCTACTCTGACCAGCTTTCCTGTCCCTGCTGAAGAAAAGCATGATGGTGTATTCAGGGTGATGAGCAGTGTTAATTTTCCGCCACACATAACGCTTTGCATTTAGGCCAAAAAGTTCAACTTTGGTCTCATCTGACCAGAGCACCTTCTTCCACATGTTTGCTGTGTCCCCTACATGGCTTGTGGCAAACTGCAAACGGGACATCTTATGTCTTTCTTTCAACAATGGCTTTCTACTTGCCACTCTTCCATAAAGGCCATATTTGTGGAGTACACGACTTATAGTTGTCCTTTGGACAGATTCTCCCACCTGAGCTGTGGATTTCTGCAGCTCCTCCAGAGTCACCATGGGCCTCTAGGCTGCTTTTCTGACCAGTGCTCTTCTTGTTTGGTAGGTTTGCAGATGTGGCATACTTGTTCCATTTTTGAACAGTGCTCCTTGAGATGTTCACAACTTGGAATCTTTTTTTTATAACCTAACCCTGCTTTAATCTTCTCCACAACTTTATCCCTAACTTGTCTGGTGATATCCTTGGTGTTCATGATGCTGTTTGTTTACTAGTATTCTCTAACAAACCACTAAGGCCTCCACAGAACAGGTGTATTTATACTGAGACTAAATTACACACAGGTGGACTCTATTAACTAATTAGATGACCTCTGAAGGCAATTGATTGCACTGGATTTTGTTTAGGGGTATCAGAGTACAGGAGGCTGAATACAAATACACGCCACACTTTTCCGATTTTTGTTTGCTTAAAATTTTGAAAACTGTATATCATTTTCGTTCCACTTCACAATTATGTTCTACTTTGTGTTGGTCTATCACATAAAATCTCAATAAAATACATGTGACAAAATCTGAAAGTTCAAATAATAATTTATAATTTTGCAAGGCATTGTACGGGCTAACCCGTTTAAGGCTTTATAGGTAGGCAGTAGAATTTCATAAATAACACGGAATTTTAACAGGTAACCAGTGTAGAGATGCAAACAGGTTTTCATTACTAAACTAATCTTTCTGTATAAAAGATTTAAAAGGAACCTTATACAAAGTAGGGGAGTAAGAAAAGCCCACCCATGACTGGGTGATGATCTCTGGGTGACGAGGCGCATAAATCCTGCTCTGAGTGAGCCATTCACAATCATGTTTATAACTTTGGAAAGTTTATAAAAAAAGTTTATAACAGCTATGGTTATAACTACATTATATTTGATGTTTTCAGATTATCCAATAAAGCACAAGCTGTAAAATTATAGCCCTCTTTTAGAAAGGGGGCAGCGCTCAGCAGCTCATCTGCATTTAAAGAGACACACAAAAACATTTTGCTTGTGCTCTCACCAAAAATTGCAACTAGGGCTATTGGATCATGGTATATATTGAGTATTTTGAGCTGAAACTACAGACACATTCTGTGAACACTAGAGACTAGAGATTTTTATAAAAAATAGGTCCTTTTCGAAGTGTAAATTATTGACAGATTTGTTGAACTACATTACAAAATTAGAACACTAATGTTGGTTTCAGACACAATGTTTTCGTCTGTTATGATAGTCACTGTCGGATGTACAATGTTGCGTTTGGATGCTGTTCTGGTCACTCGCTTAGACTGTGCTTTTGTTTATTTAATTACTTACAACAACGGAACACCGTTGAACGTTGGTCAACACTTCACTGACCCATTTTGGGGCATTTTATCATTCAACCCATCATGTTCACATGTTTCACAAGGTAGTGAAAGTAGGCCAGTTTACATCCAGCTCCATCACCTTAAGTGTAGGGGCTCCACAGTGTTGTGTTCTGAGTGCCTTGCGCAACTCTCTCTACACATATGCCTGTCCTCCCACAGCTTCACTTCTCTTGTTAAATTTGCTTATGATACAGTGGCTCTGGGCCTCATCACCAACAAAAAGGCAGCATACTTTGATGAAGTAGAGAAACTGACATTATTGTGCCAGGACAACTCTCTTTGCCTGAATGTCAGTAAAACCAGGGAGTTGGTTGTAGATTTCAGAAAACAACAACAGCAGATCTACTCCCCACTCTTGACTAGTGGGACCAATGTGGAAAGGCTGAGCAGCTTTAAATACCTCAGAGTTAACATCTCAGAGAACCTGACCTGGTCTGCACACATACAAGCTCAGATGAATAAAACCAGACAACAACTGTGCCATCTGCAACAACTAAGGAAATTCAGGGTCTTACCAGCAATCCTGAAAACTTTCTGTTAGGGAGCTATAGAAAATGCACTTACCCAGTGCATCTCAGTGTGGTATGGGAACTCTTCCAGTCAGAACTGCAAAGCCCTGCAGAAAATGGGGCGCATAGATGAAGGTATCTCAGGGTCTGCTCTCCCCTCTCTGCATGACATCTACCTCAGGTGATACAGAACCATAGGTGTTAAAATCTTTAAAAACGCCACTCACACTGCTAACTCCCTGTTTAACCTGTTGCCATTTGGTAAATGGTACCACAAAAACTGAGGGGTTTAGAAAGAGCTTCATTCCCCAGCCAATCAGACTCATAATCTTAAACACTGTTTTACAACATTGACATTTTAGCTCCTTTCCTGTTGCTCTGTATATATACAGTCTGCATCCTTGTAATTTTTTTGCACATTCTCCATCTTACCCATTCCCTGCATATTATCACTTGCATGTTGTGAAAAAGAAACATGCCAGACTGCACCAGATGTCATCAAGAAGGTGGAACAAGCGACGTATGGAATAAAAAATTGTAAACAATAATAGCCACAGACGTGGACATGTTGTTTACTGGTTGTTTAACAACATGTTGTTTACTCAGCCCAGCTACTAAGTTGCTTATGAGCATAGTAGCTTGTGATGTGTGTGCAATTTGCATGTTTTTATTTAACTTATTTTTAATGCTTAGATTGCTTATACTTTTTTTTTCTTTTTTCGGTGTATTTATGTTATTGTTTTATTTTTACATTTTATTTTGATTTGCTTATATTTGTTAAATTATTTAAAGTTTTAATTATATTATATTTATGTTTTTATGTTTGTTTCATGCCTGTGAAGCACTCTGAGTTGCATTTATGTATGAAAAGTGCTATACAAATAAAATTATTATTATTATTATTATTATTATGGTTGTTAGATGGTCGTCCCTTGGGGATAAGAAGAGTGGAGTACTGAGCCGAAAACAACTTTATGTAGGCACGCTCCACTTAGAAACATTTCATCTTCACGCCGTCTCGTCTCCTAACCACACAATTGTTCTGGGTCTGCCTTGGCTGCGCTCGCATGAACCGATCATCTCCTGGGGAGAGGGTCAGATAATTCGTTGGGGAAAGACTTGCCATGATTACTGCCTAGCTAAAGTAGCTCTTATCATTATGTCTTTTATTGTTACATAAGTCCCATCAGTATAAAAACTCACTGTTCCGTCCGAGTATTCTAATCCAGTGGAGGCATTCAGTAAACAAAAAGCATCACAATTACCGCCTCACCGTTCAGTAGATTGTGACATCGATTTCATTCCTGGTGCCACTCCCCCTCAAGGTCATATTTTTCCCCTCTCACAGCCCGAATCTGAAGCCATGAAACAATATATTTCAGAAAAATTAGCCAAAGGTTTCATCCGCCCGTCTAATTCACCACTGTCTGACGTTTTTTTTGTTAAGAAGAAGGATGGGGATTACGTCCATGTATTGATTATCGGGGCCTTAACGAGGTCACAGTAAAATTCCATTACCCACTTCCTTTAGTTCCTGTCGCTCTTGAACAATTGTGTTGTGCTAAATACTTCACTAAAATAGGCCTTAGAAGTGCTTACAATTTAGTCTGAATAAGAGAGGGAGATGAATGGAAAACCGCTTTTTCTAGTCCTTTATGAACATATCATGTCAGCACATGTCAGAAGTGTCTTGAAACGCCTAGTTGAGAATAATCTATATGTGAAAGGGGAAAAATGTGAATTTTATAAAATTAACACTACTTTTCTTAGCTATGTCATAAGTCAAGAGGGAGTCATTATGGGTGCTATAAAAGTCTGTGCAGTTACAGATTGGCCATCACCTAAACAGTGAAGGAACTCCACCGTTTCCTAGGCTTTACCAATTTTTATCGTAGTTTTATTCAGGGCTTCAGTTCAGTGGCTGCACCATTAACTTCCCTCATTAAATGACACTCAGGCAAATTAGTCTGGAACTCTGAGGCAACCAGGGCATTCACAAAACTCAACATTTGTTTCACCTCCACCCCTATTTTACGTCACCCGAACCCTGAGCTACCTTTCATAGTGGAGGTTGACTATTCCAATCCCCGAGAGAATCCTAGTTCAATTCAATTCAATTCAACTTTATTTGTATAGCGCTTTTCACAAAAGGACATTGTTACAAAGCAGCTTTACATGTATGATAAATGTACACAGAACACA
>JAZGTJ010011001.1:0-17421 GCA_036877575.1 Botia almorhae
ACCCGTGTTTTAATGGAAGTAGCAGAGCTCCACAGAAAGCATCTGGGAGGGCAACTCCTGTTCGGCCCTGATGGCCTTCTGCACATCTTTTTAGGTGATGGCATGATCACTTTGGACGATATGGAGGAGATGGATGGTCTGAGGTAGAGTACTAAATGCTAAAACATTTCAGGGTGGAAAGTGCTATTGATCATAATAGGGAGATCTTACAGAAAACTTCACATGTGCAAAACACATGCGATCACACGTGAAAAACATATCCCATGTTTCACATGTGGTTCCATGGGTTTTCCATGGGAATTTACCTGGGATTCATACAAAAAGATTACAAAAGGTTACATGTGTTTTTTTAGAAGAAATCGGATGTACAATATGTGGTTTTGGAACATTTTCATGTGAAAACCATGTAAATTCACTAAAATAATTCCCTTGTAAATTCCCCTATAAAAAACCTGTAATTGGCAGATTCCGTTCTGGCAGCTTGCACCATGAAATGTAATAACTGATGGGGCATGCTATTGGGGCATGTTGTCACAAAAGATTCAAATGTGTTTGATAAACTGCTATAGCTGTTTTTGACACAAATTTAACGTGTTCAATGGAATGTTACTGTGTTTTAGTGATTTCACAGGATCCGTCCTTAGGGTGGATGTGGATACAGATTGTTGCAACAATCCCTACTCTATACCCAGAAACAACCCTTATTTTAACAGCACAAACCAGCCCCCAGAAATATTTGCCCATGGCCTGCATGATCCAGGGAGGTAGGGAGAACAATTTACTTACTTTTCTGTCTAAAAATATGTATCTAAATCTTGAGATTTCCAGATGGCTTTTCCAATTTGCTGTTGGCTTTTCAAGTCACCAGTCACTTCCTGTTGTAGGTGTGCAGTGGATAAGCTTCGCATGGATGTCAATGGAAGTTTGCTGATCCTGTGCACGGATACTGTCGGAAAAAATACAACAACAGGCAGGATCCTGCAGATCATCAAAGGGAAAGACTATGGTACGTCTGTTAGAGGTGGCTGGTTACTCAAAACAGGATGGATTACTGCATAAGCAGAAATGCTATTAAACAAGCCAAGTGGTTGTTCCAGCCAGGCAACCACTCAAGAAGTTCAGAAGTTCTTGTATTGCATTTCTCAAAGCATAAATTATTGTCTCAGTCTGTATGGCTATGAAGTAATGTTAAGCCTTTTGCTGAGAACAGAATGTCTGATGAGGGTACCTTTCCAAAAATGATTTCAAACTTTCTTGAGAAACACATTAACGCTGTATTAAGGAATATTATTAAAATTTAACACAACACTGTTTTCTCATAATGTGAGAACACACTAGGAATATAAAAATACTTTTATTATTGGTGGAACTGCCTGGGGCAATTTAATTTATCATTGTCCAAGAGTATTTATATGGTCATTTAGTACACTGTTGAAACATAAAACGACCAATGTGGCAGTCCGCCTCTCAACGGTGACGCCTGAGACCCTAAATCAGTACCAGAAGTTAATATATATAATTTCCTATGGTCTAAGTAATGGATTAGCTTTCTTGTTACACCTCTTACACATTGGCAGCAAACAAAGATGGCTCTCTCCCAACCAATGCATTTAAACCCCAAAAAGAGTGTGTGCCAAATTAGCCCAAACACCAGGCAATTTACGATGAACCAACACCACAGTGAATGAGTTAGTTAATTAAATCACATTTTATTGTTTTACGGGGCTCTGACTGTAACATTATAATACTCGTCATTCCCTAAGCTGCTGCAATCTTTGTAGACGTACAAATTTACACAAACACTCAATAGTAATTGTGGATTACTTCATCCTTTCTCCGTTCCACGCTTGTCCATTTCTTAATCTTTTTGCGCTATAATGTGAACCTAACAGAGCTTAAACTGAATGTTAATGAGGACATTTAGTAAAACGAACACAGTCCTCCATATCAAGTTTACATAGTGCTTTTATAACTGTCTGGGGAATAGGTAATTAAAATCACCCTCTGTGACGAGGTAATGGTCTCTTGACAGATTGTGGTAAGCATGGATATCCCTTACACAAAGAAAACTGTTATTATAGGGATAATTCACTTTTGCGCCATGGTACAACACATGTAGGATCCTGATTAAAGTGATAAATCCTTTCTACAGACATTTAGTTCATCCTATGTGTAAAGAAATGCAGATTATTTTAATATTCTGAATTGAAACCAAAAATAAAACCAAATTTATTACTATAAGGACATTTGCAATATTTCATCACCACTCAGCAGATTTTACTTTTGTATAAAAATGTCATATCTTACATAAGTTGTGTTTCCTAATGTAATTTCAAATTCAAATCAATATCAATAATCAATATCCAAATCAGTTTATTGATTTCTTGGTGTGTCTTGTTTGCCCATAGAGAATGAACCATCTATGTTTGACTTGGGTTCAAATGGCGGTGCCACTCCGGTCGGTGGTTTTATCTACAGGGGATGTCAATCAAGACGACTCTATGGAAGTTACGTATTTGGAGACAAAAATGGGTAAGTTGCATAATTTCATTAATTTCACCATGCATTGCAATAGCAGTGCAAAGGTTGTGGGTTCAATTCCCAGAGAGCACATGTACTGACAAACTGTAATTTGAATGTATTGTAAGTTGCTTTGGAAGTGTCTGATAATGCATAGATGTTTTATAATTATTAATTATGTATATAAAAAAACTATTAATAATGTATTGCACCGCTTACCATCTTCAGTTAAACAAACTTAGAAAAAAGTTTGTTTTAAAGAAACTTAAAATCAGATATTTTGATTGAATTTTATAGGTCTTCTGATTGTTAAGCTTTAGTGGTAATGCAATTGGAAAATGCAGTCTTTACTGCAGTAAGGGAGGAACCACTTTTCAATGTAAATTAAGAGCAGATTTTCTGCCAGGTCAATTGGCCACCAGTATGTGTTTTTCACACTTTATGCTACTTTGAAATTCGTCCTCCTTTACTATCAACCTGCTTTTTTGTTAACAGCAAGAGACTGTTAAAAACTGTGGAAAACTGTGAGAATTGGTCCTGGAAAACCAAAGATTTAAATGGTCCCCATTGTTTTGGCTTCAATTTTTGTTTAGTTACAATCAAGATATAATCCCCTTACTGTATTGTTGTTTCAGGAACTTCAGAATTCTCCAGAGACCTTCAGAAGACAGGTCGTGGCAAGAGAAACCTCTTTGTCTTGGTAGCAGCAGCTCTTGTGGTTCCACGCTGGTAGGCCACATCCTGGGGTTTGGCGAAGATGAATTAGGTTAGTGAGTTCTCAAAAACACTTTTACAGCAAATTTTGTAAAGGTCTATTGTAACCTTAATTTGTGATTTAGTCATAGTTTGTTTATAAAAGAATTAATGTAAAATGATTTCTCAATAAGAACTAAAATTCTGGCAGGAGAAAAGAAGGCATATGTTTGGTTTAGACAAGGTCTGATGTATTATAATAATGTACACCATGCGATGATGTAACAGCTGCAATGATGTAACCGAGATTTGTCTATCAAATTTAATATTCATCTGAATGATACAGAACAGAAAAGGTCAACTGGGTTCACCATGGAAAATCAATCTCTTTATACCAACTTACACTGTAAAATATCTTTTCTCCAAGCAACATTCTAGCATGAAATTTTCATCTCGACAGAGTTTCTTTTGCAACTGGCTGAATATGAAAGGTCAGCACAATTTGTCAGCACACAGGGTTTGCATTTGCAATCTCTTCTAATTCCCTACGCGCACATTTAACATTGGTAACAATTGATTTTTTTGGCTCACTCGTGTGGTTATGAGTTCATTTATTTGAACTTCATGCCAACCCCTCTGACATGGCAGGAACAGCAAAGCAAAGTTATGCCCACTCACTGTTAGGTTGTAATCTCTGCCACGATGTAATATCCCCACAGCTCAGTGCATCACAGAGAACATAAACTCTCAAATCCAAACACGAGGTCAAGTGAGACAGGGAATAAATCTTGTACTGTGCCAAGACTGGGCCTCTGTGAGGGAGAGATAGCATTTGTTGCTGATTTGTAAGAGGGATTCATTGGAAGGCTGCATTGGAGACCCACATGGCAGTCTTCTGACACATGTTTACAATCTGTGCACAGTACTGCAAGCTTGCTCCTCATTAAATTACTTGCATGAGGATTTAATGACCCCTTATGACAGTCTCTCATGAACCAGTGTCAAGTGCAGAAAAGAGGGAAGGAGAAAGAACGTAAACGAAACCCCTCAAAGACCTACATGTTTTTTCTGTGCAGGTGAAGTCTACATTCTTGCCTCCAGCAAAAGCATGGCAATGCAATCACACAGTGGAAGGCTCTACAAGTTGGTGGACCCCAAGAGGTACATTGAGCTCCATATACAATGTAGGATAGGATGTGTAGGATGAGGATTTAAAAAATAGGATGTGATTATAGGATGTGATTTATGTAACAATCGTCTTGTCTCTCTGTAGTTTGGTTTTTGGTCTTTGTTCTTCTCATGTGATATTGATTACGTTAAAACCAAGCGATGCTAATACTGAAACTTACATAATGAATTACACTTTTATTACGCTTTACAAAACCCCCAACCCTCCCCCGGGTGAACGCCCAACATGCTATGGATCAAACATCAGTGGTCAGGTCATACCACGGAGGAGAGGACACTTTTCAGAGAATCGAAGCTAGGAAACAGTTTTCTATCTTTCTCTCTCAAATACATGCATAGGGGCTTCAGCTGACTTAAGTCGTCACACAACTGCTGGTCTTAGCCAACACAAACCTCAACCATAATTGGAGAGTAAGCATACCATTCCCAAATGTTAGTGTAATGTGTTTCTAACATTAACACAGTGAAGGTGGCTTGGACAGCGCTGGTTAACTAGGGAGACTGTGTGGTCGGTTGTGTTTTCCCTGCTTTGACAGAAATTACGCACCTGTCTTCAACAGAGGACGTTTTCCATGAGAATCTTGTGTGCATTCAAATGTCAGCAAATCTGCATCAGAGTGGAATTTATCCAATTGATATATAAGTGCACATGTTAGTGGAGTTCACAAAGAGAAATTCAACACACATGAATGAGGTCGGTTAAAGGATTTAATCATTTGTGGATGCAAGCCTATTTCAGTGTGACATAATTTAACCCGTGCGTCTTGCATCACTTAAAGCCACTTTACGATAGATCTTAAAAATATGTCGTTTTCACCAAGCCAAGTACATGTGAAAGACATATTGCCTATTAGAAATGAGCATATGAATTCCCACATAATAAAATTTTAATGAATCAAATATACCATTTACAGAAAAAAGACACTACAATAGGCACAGGCAAGCAGATCTGTCAAGTCTCTAATTCAAACCAATTGCTCATGAAACTTGTTTTTGTTCTTTCTTCCCCATTCAAAGTCATTTTATTGAAAGTTCTCAACCCAAGGAACTTCATACATTACCCTCAATTATCAGGTTAAATGATTCAAACCTTTGTTATAATATCACTTCAACATTACCTCAGTAACAATTTAAGAGAAATTTAGCAAAAATATGTTCTTGTACAATGATAACAATAATTTTTTTAACTATACTGATATTTATTTGTGCTTGTTTAGTGTTTGATGTCATAGCACTAAAACTTGATGAATATTCTGTTGTATTAAGCCTTCATTTTTTAATATTTGTTGATATACCTTCCAACAATCTTAACTCTAAGGTGATAAATCGGCCGTAAGTGTCTTTCACCTGATGTCGGCCTGCATATCTGAAGTTTGCCTTGTAAAAGCATAATAGTGACACTATTGCAATGTTGAAAGACATGCAGTCAGATAAGACCAAGTTTCAAAAAAATGTGTGGCGCAAATCTAACACTGGCCACATTTATACCTACACTATACCTGCAGTGAAGCAGTATATGAAGCATCATGCTGGGAGGTTTTTCCTATCAGCAGTGACTGGGCAGCTTGTTAAACTACAAAGCAATAAACATGGATAAGTATGCAAAAACATTTGGAAGAAAGATAAAGGATTACGAGAAGTGTCTTGGAAACCTAACGGTCAAAGTCCTGCAGTTTTAAATGCTGGCAAATCTGTCTTGCACAGCCTGGAAATTTACCTGGAAAAATAGTTCAAAATCACATTAAAAGGTGTTCAAAGATAGTTACCCTAAAATAAATAAAGTTGTCATTACAACTAATGTCATCACTGGCTTTTGAAAATATCATAAATGCAGTTTCTGGCATTTTTACCATTTTTTGGACATTTATTTATTGTTACTATTGTTTAGCGTTTAATTGCTTTAAAATGCAAATATCACAGAAAACAATATTTAAATGTAGGCTTTGCAGCACAGTAAGAGACAGAATTGGTTAAGAGTCTGAATATTTTTGCAAGGCACTGTATACCCAGGTGACGACAATGCCACCCAGATCTAATGCTATTAATTACCACAGATGTTTCCATGAGTCTACTAAACAAGGCCCCTCAAACTCTCTTTATTTATGTTTTCTGGCATTGCTGAATTTTTCCAAAGAATGATTATTTCCAACATTGATTGGAGTTGTTTAGTCTGTCAGACCTGTGGTGTTGGGTTCACTGTTTTACACATTCTGTCAGTTTTTGTGATCTAATTACCAAATAAAGGAGGTGATATGACAATTGTAAGTTGACTTGCACTGTCAAGTAGGGTGGTCTGACATTTACATTTCATGGACCTACATTTACAACTTTCCTTGATCTCTAAACTTTGTAGCATTTATAATGGCTCTTGTTTTCTGGCTGGGCCTGAGGACTTCAAAATACCCACTCTGTGTTTTGATCTACCACATTCTGTTTTTCAGCTGTATAACTGTGGGGTGGAGGAGAAAGCACATCGTATCATATCAGCTCAGATGTTTGAGATTTTGAAGTAAACATCTTGCAGCGTGACTGCACCCATCCGTGGGTGTTTATCAATCCACTAGCGTGAAATAATAAATAAGCCACCACACACTGAAATGTATATACGTCTGGGTCCAATGTGGACAAGGGAGAGACTGTAGCATTGTTTATTGGCTAGTGACAATCAATGAGATGGAACTCTTTAAAACAGAAAAATGATAAACTCGCAAAGCTTTGTGTCAGTCAAACTCCTGTCATATGAAAAACAAACTGGCACATATCTTAGGTCTTATTCCATATTTTTAAATTGATCCAGTACAAATACTCTTTGGACTATAACAAAGCAATATTAAAATGTAATAGATCTCATTTGGCAAAAGCCAGGGTGAATGCCATATTTAATTCTTTGCAAATAATAATAAAGTTGTAAGGAATAAGCGTACAATACATCTAATAGGTTGTACATATCAAGGTCTTGTGAGATCTTAGGTTTTTTTTAAGAGGCGTATTTGCCTCAGCTGGTTATACCACGTTAAGGTGGTCAAACTGATTTTTGATTAGCAAATGAACACTTTGGGCCAGCTAATGACCAGCTTAACCTAGCTACACTATGTTCCAAAACACACCAGCTATGTTTCAAAAGACAACTGTTATTTTAAGATGGATTTACTGGCAAGGTTGACATTTACAAAGCACTGAACAGAATAATTAAAAACGTTGTTTACCCTAACCCACTTTATTTCTGTAAACTGAAGTTCATACCATGGTCCAGAAGTTCGAGAACAGAGATTTTTATTTACGTCATTTATTTCCAGAGAGTACAGCCTGTTCTAACAATCTAATCCACATATCTGTAGAAAGCTAGAAATATATGAGGAACACATCTCAGAAACACTTTCCTCATAGCTTCTACGCCAAGGGGATACCAGTGTTGCAAAGTTTGACTGGAGTGTTACTTCTGAACCACACAATTGTTTTTTTAAATGGCAAATATAGAAGTGTATCTTTCATGATTGAAGGGTTTTATAAATTGGTTTAGTAGCCCCTTTTTAGGAAAAAAATCAGTGCCAATAGTCAATACCTAATGCTAATGCCTAACTACACCATAACTCTCCTGAGCTATGAAGAGCAGCTACTGAGCCATAAGCTTTTCCTTTGGGTACAAGCATTTTATTAAGTGCTCACATTCTCTAGTTGCACATCTCCCTATCTCTTACCCAACAGCTCCTTTATTTCACGGTCTGTCCTAAATCTCTCCCACTCACAACTGTGTTCCTCCCTTTGACAAAGCCCTTTAGGGGTCGTACTGAATAGCCTACAGCTACAATACACAATAAATTTTTTGATACAATGTAACTACAAAGAGGTGCTAACAAAAGGGAGAGATGACAAAAACACAGAGGAGTCACACAGGGTGACTTGATGAAGCTTTTTTTGCCATGCTTGTTTAACCTTCCTTAGCTCCTCTCGCTCCTCTGCGCACTCTCTTACATCAAATAACTCAGCTGTTCTTAGTATCAATGAGTTAAGCCAAGAGATATTAAACTGTCTCTTTAGAAAAAAGCTCTCAGCTACTGAATTTATTACCCGTGAGCAGGCCCACATGAAATCTGCATGCAGATTCACAGAGTTCCTCATATTCTCTTCTTTGAGTGTTTGTATGTATGTATATAGTTTGTTTATGTTTATGTTTTCAGCCATTAGTAATTTTATAGTACTCTCAGCTACATTTAACACATTTTACTCTATTTAAATCCTGTCCATAAAATACTGCCTATTCTTCTCCAAAAAAGTTGTATTGGGTGTGCCTATGCATTTTCAAAGTTTCAAAGTTTCTTTGATACTTGTGGGCATCCACACTAAGAGAAATGGACCTTTCCCATTTTCAGTGATCTCTCTAATTCCTCAGTTACGTGACCAAATCTTTTAATTCCTAGATAGATAATGCAGAATATGAAGACAAACCAAGATTATTGCAAAGAATCCTTCATTTAACAAAATTAGTTTTTAGGCAGCATTTAACCAGTCAGAAATAGGCCAGTTACAGAACAGTCTTAAACTAATAAGCTGGGGTGTCCTTTTAATTTATCAGTCTGTGTTTTATGCAAGTAGCCTCCCAGAGTTGATACATTCCCACAGTGCCTGTTGACCCAGCTGTCTTTGTCAAGTGCCATGGCAGCAGGTGTTGTTTTCACGGCCACCCTGCCAGTAATGCACACTGTTTAGTAGTGCCGCTGACCCCAGCGTCATTAACAGTGTTAGCCCAATCCTCTGGGGAGCGTCTCTTCCCCTCCCTCCCTTCCCTTCTATTGCACTATCCATCTCTGTTTCTTTCTCTCCCTCATCTTTTCTATGTCTCTCTCTTTTAACAACATAACAGCCTGTCACAACAACACAAAAAACCAAAGTGTGGATGAGAGAAAGGGAAGACCTGATTTGGGTGCTGAGAGCAGTAGAGGGGAGCATGGGAACCGCTCCCCCAGTAGACCCCCCAGTGCATCCTGCCAGAATTCACTTATTTCCACCCTACCACTGCCATCAGTCACTGAAACTGTCAGGGCAACATAGAGGTCCAACATCCCACTCTGTCACATAGAAAAGTCATACACTCCTAGTCGCTTTCCCCGGCCTCCACAAGCAACACACACCTACTTATGTTCCTGAGGCAAGCCAGTAGGCCTGACGTATAATGCCATCATTTATGATGCATGTTTGTCTTGGTTCAGTGTATGGTTCATGTATATCAGTGATAAATACATAGTATTTAAATACATAGTACAGGTATAATATGGTAGAGAATGCAAATAATTCTCCAGAACATTTTGGGTGATCAACCCTAACTATTAAGTGTGTAAATGTTGTGTAACTAGTGACAAAGTAGTGAATTGAAAACATATAGTGACATACAGATACTGTTTAGAGTTAAAAAGTTTATGTTGATTGCAAAGCCCTAGCTGAGAATTTGATAAGAATTGATTGAGCTTAAATTTAGGAGACACATACTGATGTCCAAACATCTCAGAAGCTGTAGTTCCCAGTTGTTTATTACTGTGTTGGATAAACAACTGAGATATTAAAAAGATTTTTTTGGTTTAAGCTTGGCTTCTGCCCCCATGCTTTCCACAACCCTCCATGTTAAGCTTTTAACACCAAATCATTGTCCACCTAACTTTCCCATACACCAGTTCTAGTGAGAAGCACAGGATGTAAACTCACCAAGAGCTCTCCATCCTGCTTCCCATACAGTTACTGCTTCACTGGAGTCCAATTGCAGTGTGTTTGTGTGTGCCCGTGTGTTTGTGTTGTCCTGTTGGGTATGTCAACAGTCCTGCTGCTCACTAAGAGACAGCCTTGAAGAGTTTTTGCCTGGCTCATTAAACAGTATGTTTAGCTGAGTGAGGTATAAGAATGTTTGGAGACCTGAACTTCAGACAGGTTCATCACAAGCCACTTTGTTTGACACTTGGGTTTGCATTCGAAATTCATTGTGCACAAACCCATTATTGTTTCCAAACATTGCCATGCCAAAACAGCATGACGTCATCCCATTGAAGTTTTCCATATGTATGTATGTTTATGTATCTTGTCAGGAAATAAATATTTCTCTGATTTATGTATGTTTGTGTGTTTGGCAAGGGCTTCATTTGTGAGCTACAAGGAAAAAAAGGTACACGAGTGGAAATTTTGGAGGGAGGGAAAACAGGACACATAAAGACCCTTAGGGGTCCAATCCAAGATTGCCTGCATATCCATGGATTGCTGTGGCCCTAAACTTTCATATACTGCTCCATTTGGGAAGAGTACCATTTATGTATGTGGCTTGAACATAACCAGATGCATTTAAACTTGGCTGAGCAAAGTCTGAAGTTGTAATCCCTTGATCCAGGTCTTTAAGCAGGTCAGTCTGTAATGCAGAACTGCCATAGTGTGCAGGGATGCATTGGTGTGACCTGCTGCTGCATATGCCTTGCCCACTAGGTTAGATGTAATTCTGCACAGTCTAAAGGGCAAGGCAGGTTTTCTCCATGACAATGTTTTCTGTGTGTCTGTGTGGAAGGCATTTACATTCTTCCAAGTAGTAATGTTGTAAGTTGAAATACCCCCTTGGTTGACCATCAATTTTGTATGACTCATGCAGGCCACAGGTCCCTAAGGAGTGCAGACGGCCAGTAGAGGATCCAGAGATGCTCAGCACTACTTGTTCCCGTGAATGCAAGAACGGCCACTGTACACCCACTGGCAAGTGCTGTTGCAGTTCAGGCTGGGATGGCCCTTTCTGCTTACGGGGTAAAGAGCCACACAAAAACACTTAACCTTTGTCTATGATCTTGTCTTAAGCATGTCTTAAGGGCTTCTAACCCCTTGACAGCTGCCCAATTTTGTCTGTTTTCCAACTTTTTCATGTACTTTGCAGCCAAGTGTGAACCCGCCTGTCGCAATGGTGGGGTCTGCATGGAACCCAACAAGTGTCTTTGCAAGGAAGGCTTCTCTGGGGCCCAGTGTGAGAAAGGGGAACGTGGCACACGAGGGGATAGTGAGAAAGACAGCATACTGGAGCACATCATTGACATGACCTCTTACCTGCTGGACTTCACCAGTTACATTGTTTAAAGAGCAGGTCAGGATGATAATGTGCTTTTTCGCAGTTGGCAGACTGAATGTTAAGAAGGCTTTTCGGAGTTTGCCTTCAGGACACAATCCCCAATCTCCAACTGCCCCGCACCTGATCCTCCTCTTCCATCACTGTTCTATTTCATAAGCCACAGGCTTTTGATTTCCAAGCTAGCCTACACCATCTGCACTCCCCATTCCTTTACACAAAATACACAGCAAACAAAAACAGGGTGGCCAGTAGAACCTCACCTCGCAAAGCTAAGGGGTCGCATGTTGGAGGTACCACGCAGGACTCAAGGGTATTATAGAAGGGTCCTGCTGACCGCAATCCACCATTTGTACTACTGGTATGGTGTGTAAAATCCGGTATAGTATAATGTCATTTGTCCCTGCCACAATAACTTTTAGAGGACTCACAAAGCACTGGATGCCCCATAATGGATGCTTGGTCCAACCCCAACAAGAGCACCAGTTTGTCCTACAGGACTCAAGAAATGAAAGACGAATTGGGATTTTAGGGACTTGCATCATGTCAAGATAAACAAACATTAAGAAGATCATAAAGAAAATCATTGCCTTTGGATTCACAGGTTGCTTGAAGAAGGGAAGTAACACCAGAGTAAATGCTGTCAGTGTGCCACAAAACTAATACAGTGTGCCACAAAACCATAGAATAGTGTTATATAGCAGGTCTGTGTATAACTGGAGAATTGTTGGATGGGACTTGGTGCCAGTTTACAGTACATGCCGTTCATAAAACATATTTGCTAAAATGAAAGCTAAAATGATATGATATGAAAGCTAAAATGATCAATGGAGATTCTGCTATGTTGAAACAGAATATTGGTTGTATCCCATTAATGTTTCATTTAGAACATGTAAAGTAAATTGTAAATCTTTAAGAATGTTTTTAGTCACTTTGGTTGCATTAATTTAATACACATGACAAGTTGGAGATGCCTAACCAGTTTGCAGAGTAACCTGCTCTGGTTAAAGCTGCAGTATCAGCTATGCTATTTTCCTATCATTGTTCATGACCATGCACGCTGCTTTTATTGCAAATTGTATATCTTTATTTTAAAATGTTTATTTCTCATTTCTGTGATGCCAAACACAGAAACACGTTTTTCTTCTCTGTAGAAAACCCTTATAAGATGGTCACAATGAACAGGCTTTGACAGATTCAGATTATTTAGCTTTTATAAACACCAAACCATAGTTTCAGTTTTCTTATTTTAAAAAAAAACAAGGCTGGTGACAGGTGTACATTTCATATAGTACTGTTCTGAGATAAGTTCTTCTTAGACTTGCCGTTTTTTTGATAGAGGAAGGTTTATTTTTTTAGGGAATAATATATGGGAGAAGAGAGCAATAGCAGGTTTGCATTAAGCCTGTAATGCAAATTCATTTTATGTATTTCCACGTATAGATATTTCCACAGTTCCATTGAAGATATGACACTTATAAAAATCTAAAAAAAAACTGTTCTTTTGCTATCAAGAGTACTTTGACAAAAAACAAATGAAACATGGATTTTTCTTTCTGACTTCTTTTCAGACTCTAAAATGCTAACAGCTAAAGCTACAAGTGAGAGACATTTTTTCTGATTTATTCAGCCTACAGATTGTGAATGAATAGTGAACTAAAAACGTACATTCTGTTAATCAGCTTTAGACTAATTTGTAAACAGTCAGGCCTTTAGGGTTTTTTCTAATGTTTAATTTATCCCTTTTTTGATGTACATCGCAGAGTGAGAAACATGACCCTCAAGGTTTACACTCACCTCTAGAATATGGTTTAATTAGTATAATCATTTATTTCTCCCAAAGAAAATTATACCATCAGCAAACCCTAGGTGTTTATTACTTTCTTTTCAGTGCATTTTAAAATTCTTTGTTACGGGATGTGTGAGGAATTCATGCTGTAAATCTGCTCAATAATTTTAGCACTTAATGTGAAACTTGCTTTGGAGCTGCTGGAAAGGTGCCGTGTGAATAGAATAACCCTGTTTCTTATTTAAGTAGTTACACCGTAAAGTTATTTAAGTTGTCTACAATGTTTTTACTGTTATATGTGAAGAAATATGATCATTTATTGTAAATAAAAGTAGGGTTATCTTGGGTTATTCTCAGAAATATCAATATGTTTATTAAAGTCTATAGCATGTTTGAGAACTTCATGAAAGACTCCATCTTATTTCTGTACCATCTGATATGAATTGACCTGGAATGCATGTGCCTTGTCCCTTTGGTACTTAATATTCTTTTGAAGGATTTAAATGTATAATAACTGAATGATTTTCATAAATGTCTGGTGGACTTTTTCAGGATTATGCTCTAGTACATGGATCTATACTAATATCTATTTAATACTAGTATACTAGTATACTACTATACTAGTATCTATTTAAAAGCACCGGGTGTCCAGTCTCTCACACATACATATTTTTATGACAAAAATAAATTATTTGAATTATTTGCCAGTAAAAAAAACATTTCGATTTCATACAGGGGGCCCTCGTGTGGCTTTGTGGCTCATTTCTTGTGTCACTGTCCACTTCCATTGTTTTACATCAGCATCAAAGAGAGAGACTAAAATGTCAACATGGCTCACAGCCCAACATTTCTCAATATTGAACCAATATGGGAAATACTGTGTAAGTCCCTTCCATCTAGTTGCCTAGTTACCATCTAACACCTCTGTTACGCTGCCCCTCAACGGACAAATTTAAATGAGGGCGTCACGTAGTATGCTGACAGCAACACAATGTTCCTTTTACCATTGCCAGTTCAGTGCAGACTTCTGCAAAGCTTTACTGGAAACTTCACAAACACAACAGTACATGTTTAATGTAGGTTGATAACATTATTATATTCCACATCCAAACTTCAATCAGCACGCATGGTCGTTACAATAATGAATGAGGACCACCCACATCATCATAGTCACCTCAATGTATTTAGAGTAATGTAATACTAAGTTGTCTGTGCGTTGTTCGGAGCCAATCAAAATTGTGTTGGGGGCGCAGGGCTGATAGGAGTGTGCTTTAGTTTATATACTATCTGTGGCATGAATCATTACTTTTCATTTGGAATGGTTTTCTTTCACTTCCCCAAAGGGCCTTCGCCTGGCTATATTTCATAAACAGTGTAACCCAGCACTAAGCATAAACATGAGGAGTCTGTATACTAAATATTTGCAAAACAGTTGGAAAACGCACTTATATTATCATGTACACTGAATAAAGACTTATTCTGACAGATAATGGGTTTACATAGGGGAATGCCAAGAGATAAAGATATATATAATGTATATATGGATATGTATTGATGAATAGGCAGGAACCGTGCTTAATTTATTTAACAGAACACACATCTACTTTAATCACACCCCTGTTTTAGCAAAGGATTCTGTTACTTCATATATTTATGTGACTGAGTCACTGAGAACTACTGCTAAAGTGTGTGTGGCCATGACCGAGGAAGTCTGATTTCCCTCAAAGATTCCCTGATGAAGCTATGGATCATAACTCACCTTCAAAATTAGAGCAAATATTCATCAGTCTGATTTCATCCACTCTCCAAAGTCACCCCCTCTGAAGTTCTCAAAAATGAAACCAGCATGAAATTTTGTGTTATTCCCTGTATTTCAACAGGTCCACACTATCTGTCACGTTTTGCCTTTTCTTGTACCTCTAATCTCTCTTTGTCAAGCGTTCTAGCACATTCCATATGGCAGATTAGCTTAAAAGAGAAACTCTTTCCAAAGCCTTGTATTTTCAATCCTGACTCGCATCCATGAAATGATGCAATTATGGTTCCTACTGGGGCCCAATCTGTCATGTAAACACACACCCAGTCCTATCCAAGGGCAAAAACTAGAGATTGGCAGGAGACAGGTAGATGTCAGGATGAGAGAATGATGAGGAAGAGGGGGTTGGGTATGGAAGACTTAAATCCGTATGCCAGTTTGTGTGAGGATTTTAGATTCAGGATTTTACCATGAACGTGGGTGAGCGTGTGTGGTACTGTCCTCATGCTGATGTGCAGTTCAGCAATGAGACACTTTGTCTTTTTTTGTCCATCTTCCTGTACTGTGATCCTTAGCAGGGCTTAGTAAACAATTGGTATCAACAGAATGGGACCACCTAGGTAAAAGTTTCCATGTTGAGGCATTTTTTCAACCCATGGCCTCAAATTTTCCCAAACACATTAAAACAAGCTATGCAAATGTTTTATGATGGTACTTGCGTAGCATATTGTTATATTAACCTGTGCAAACGGTCATTCATCTTGGGTAAACTTGCAGTTTTTTTGCTCTGTGGGGCTATGAGGCCTTTTGAGCTTACCTAACTACAAATCAACAGGCTACATCAAAAGCCACCGTCCGGCTTATTGCAATATGATCAAAGGGGGTGAGCTTCAGCTGAGATGCACAAAATACCTCTCAAGCCCATCTATTAAGTTAGATCTCATCTTTACATATTCTGGTGTTGTGATAAAAAGGGCTAATATAGGACAAGCAAGGAATGTCATAGAACACATACATAAAACCACATTTCCTGTACTGAAGCCAGAGGAAATGAAATCACATATGTTACAGCTGCTTTTATCTAAAGCGACTTAGCTCTAAATCAAGGTTTGCATTTATTAGTATGTGAGTCTACTAGGATTTGAACATATGAGCTTACCATTGCTAGAACAAATTTAGCTAGGAGGTCAAAGCAAGACCCTACTAGTAGACGTTGCTACACATTTCTGTGCGCATCTTTCAACATTGACCGTTAGTCACTAGTAGTTTTGTATTCTAATGTAATACAAACAGACATGACAAAATTTACATAACAGTAAATGTATCAAATTTTCTAAGAACCTGAGTGCCAATGAGCATGGATCTGACTGTTGCATGCTCCAGCCAGGCAACTGCCATTGAGATGAATGAGGACACTAACAGATAGCTTTC
Organism: Botia almorhae; assembly: GCA_036877575.1. NCBI lineage: Eukaryota > Metazoa > Chordata > Actinopteri > Cypriniformes > Botiidae > Botia > Botia almorhae. Next base: position 16,459 of record JAZGTJ010011001.1, read on the forward strand.
TTCATGTTTTTTTAACGCCCTTGAGTTGATCTACAGGAACTAATCCAATTAGAATTGAGTTGGACGTAAACAATTGTTTTCATCTAGACCAATAAAATCATAATTGTTTCCTCTTCTCAAAAGTGAATGTACTTTAAATAGCCAAGACTTTATAGATAAACTGACAAACTTAGACATAGTCTTGACAGTGATATAAATGTTTTTGTGTTATGCACCTGGCTAGAGAACATAAGGTAATCAACATAGTATGTGGTTATGACTAATTATGTTTACAATGAAAATTCCATGATTTGTGTATCAGTTTGAGGCCAAGCGTAGCTGGAGCATGATGTGCAAGACTTTTTTGTTTTGCTGTTGTCTTTGTATTTAAATTGTCTCTTGGCTTTCTGAGCTGGAGATGACTGATTCTTGAGTTTAGGAATAACAGTCAAAACTGTCAGCTCACACACTCTGCTAATAAACATGTTCTTGGGCATGTGGTATAATACACAAACACACACATCCCTAATGGAAAACATTATGATTCGACTGTGGTGCTGCAATGAGCCTTGTCCTTGGTCCAGATGAACATGATGAAAACAAATTAATCATCTTACAATAATGTGCATCAATTATTATTACAAAACACAGTGTTTCATCAGTCACCTATTGATCCATGTATATCTATCAGTGTGGTAGACTGCCAGAATGAGGAGGCAAGGTCCCCTCCCTAGGTTTGGGGATGTTTTAGTCCACAGTTATAGGTAAAGTTTACCAAAATAATTTCACAATAGTCACAATACCTTACAAGACAAAAAGGAATCAATGATGTCAACAACTGATGTCAAGCCTGGTGGAACTTGTCTTGGTGGACATGGGAGACACCATATTTGAATATGCAATGAACAAATCCCGAATCCAAATCAACAAATCTTTCATAAAAAAACACAACAAGTATAATGTCATCATCTTTTATTTACACAG
>JAZGTJ010011002.1:0-17420 GCA_036877575.1 Botia almorhae
TACAAAGAGCTTCAAGAATAACTAGTCATTCAGACAACTTAATGACCAGTCAACCATATAAACGTAGTTTTCATTGTCCTAGCAAAAACGCCTTGATTAGTTTACATCGCATGACAGAAAACATGTGCAAGGGTGACGAGTAGCTGGTATTTTTCCACTATCCCAAGAGGAAGCAATGCGAGATAAGACTGGTCTAGAATAGGCCGGGCCCTGTGAGTGGTATGTGGCAGGGGAACTGTAAGCCAAAATACCAATGAACCGTTCAGAAAGGTATTTTGCCTTGACAAGTATATTCGTCTCATAATCCAAATGATTACTAAAGACAAATACGGCTAGAATTTCTCAAACTATTTGTGGGCGTCACCCTGATTGTGGATGTTTGCCAGTCGAGTACCAGGAATGCCTCCATTAGCATGATGACAAACACTAAAATATCTGCTCATGCTGACACAATAATCCACATGAACCATCCGAAGCAAAAAAACAATACAACTGTTTGCAGTTGTTACATCAAGCTTTGAGTTCAGCTTCTAAGCCTGTTTCATGAGCGCTAAGTCTGACAGACTCTAAGCTGAAGTCCGTAATTCAAACAGAGGGCAGTATTGGGTTTGCTGCTCCTTAAGGCTTTGTTCAGTTGCCAAGTCAAGATGTTGGCCACAGTCTTGACGCCCATAACAGATGTCCATCCTCTCACACCGAACAGCAGACCTAATGCAAGCCAACACGTTTCCGGCATAGGGTGAAATTAGTTCACCATTAGGCCTTATAGTTTGCCTTCTTACAGGGGCAATGCCCCTAAAGTAAATAATATACATAGAATGAATTAGTTGATTAAAATTCTATCGTTTGAAACAAAGGAAGGTCATGTAATGAACATCCAGTTGGGTGGATTCAATACAGTGGCTGTACATTATGACTCACTTTAGCGCGTAATGAAACGCCCAAAAGTATAGCAAGACTAGCTGATAATTTTTCAAGTACCGAATTTACTTTACTAAACCCTCCCTTGCAGTGTTTAAATCTCTAATGTTCTGGTTATCTGACCAGTTCTTTAAACACTACACGGCTGCGTAAAAACAGTTGCTTTGGTACTATAGCTTATTTGCTATAGTACATTTAAAACAACTAGCTAGGATGGGGACAGAGCAAATTTTAACAACGTCAATGACCCCACAATGCAAATAACAATCACAAGGCCATCAACTGTGTTTGGTTAACCACACGCTGCCGTTTTAGAGTAGTCAAGATCAGTTCAGCCCCGCTGATGTACGTGGCGTCTAAAAACACCATTGTGTTTGTTGCCTCGGGAAACCGAGCGTTAGTGGTCAGTGATCTCTGGTGACATTTTTCCTCCGTGTGTGCGTCTGTTGCTTCTTAGAAAAGCTGTCACCATGGGCCTCTACCAGTGAAAACACAAGCCACCACAAAGCCTTTTTTGGCTGCTCACCCTCATTCTCTCTCTCTCTCTCTCTCTCTCTCTCGACCATGACGACACCTCTCCATTTACAAGCGGCGCGGCTCAACATCGGCGTGTTAAACAAGCAGTGTTTATGGCATCTTAGGGGCGTTACAGCAGCGCGATCGAGTTGCCAAAGCGCTGCACAAACACAGAGAGCAGCGAAGTGAGAACCTGCTGATAATGCAGGCTGGGGTGCGAGTGGGGCTTGCAGTTATAAATACATTCTGCTGTGTGGAGTGGAACCGGACCCGTTGCTGGCACGGACAGGCGGCCCAGGGTTTGTGGTCAGCAAACCAAGACCACCCCATTCCGACACAGCCAGCTAGCTCGTTACTGTCGCATGAGCCATTTGCAGCACAGTTCGTTTACATGCAGCACTGGTCCGCGGTGACGATAATCACGCTTGCACGTTTTTAATTTGCGTCTGACTCACTTCTTGTGTTATGAGTGTCAGAATGAGCGAAAAAAATTGGCTTTAAATGTCGAGTTGACAGTTCTGATAGCAGTCTGTGGAAAATTGTCAACTAGACCCAGATGGCAATCTGCAGATTTGTGTTATGTTTTCCGCGTTGCTTTTTTCCCAGGACTTCTGTGAAATGAGATTAAACGCGGCAACATTGAAACAAAGCTGCCTGACACCATTACACCCTTACTGGTGCCCTGAAAACATGCGTATCAGTCAAAATATTTAACAAACACTGCCGGTCTGATTTTTCTCGTGGGCCTCATTTTGTAACAAAAGGATATTTAACCACAAGAGGCCTAATAGCAAACGTCTGTAAAATACTGCACTGGGGGAAAGATCAGATTATGTTATCTGCCAAAAGGCAACAGATTAGAACTGCCCAAACACAACAAAGCTGGGCCATTATCTAAGATCACTGCCTGCTCTTACCTGGTCATACTCCAACGCTCCGGGATAGAGCGGCCAGCCCAGGAACAGCTCGGCGATGACGCAGCCCAGTGACCACATGTCTATGGCCTCACGGAAGGGTAAGCCCAGGATGATCTCTGGTGCCCTGAAACACACATTAACAGACGAGGATGAGAATTAATGGAGTGGTAACCCTGACAACAGGCTGTTGATTGAAATCCGGTGGGGCGCTTGTTTTATTACGAGCGCGCCGATGAAGGCCAAACCAGAATAAACAAGCGTTTGTTCAGGAGGTCGCATGCATCATACAATTTATGATGATAAGATACACATTAACATAGTTGTGTTCTAACTGTTGGTGATTTAAAGACGGACTCTGTGGCTTGGGTTCGAGACACATGCGTGAGCCGCATCCCGTGTTTTTTCACCGCTTATGATGCGAGGTTGCTGTTCGGATGCTGTCTGAGTCCGCCGTTGAGTCTGGGCTTTGACGTCAACGGGCCCTAACACATCTGCTACCGTGACAACCGGAGGGAAAATGCTGGCTGCCTAGCGACAGATAAGGACGGCTCTAAACGCCAAAACTGGCTGATGACAGAGGTGGAGTCTGATGTCAGATAATTAACTCTGGTCACCAGTAATAATCAACTACAGAGCAAACTCCTCGACGCCAACCAGCTACTGTAGATAAAACCGTACATGTTTTTTGTCCCAGTGTGTTGTCCGTAGCAACTACGGATGTACACAAAAGCACACTTAACTGTACTTGTTGCTGCTGTTTTTGTTACCAAGGTACATCATGCTAGGTCACTAGTAAGCGTCTGTAACTACCAACAATACCCTACTTATGCGGTAACCAAAAACCACTGTGAATAATTAACAGTGCCTTGGCAATGTGAAACTACCATTTTAAACTCTAAGTAATGAAGTAACAGCTTTTTGCATGATTGTTTTCTCATAATGTTTACATTAAAAGGTGTCCTATGAACTTCTCCAGCTTAATCTCTGTAATAAAAGGTGTCACAGCTGCCAGCATATGATTCACTTTAGGCTGTGCCAGCCACTATTTGCTGACTCAGACTGATGTATTGTAACGTAATCGAAGTGGAAGACGGGTTTCAAGAACTAGTACTGATTCCCAAACACTCTACAACTGTATCGAGCACGACAGCTATTAAAATCCATCTTGCACACAAGGCTATTTTCTGCCCTGGTAACAGTGTGGCTTAGCTGACTGTATAACATGAGCCTGTCTGGCACGGGGACAAAGAACAAACAGAGTGCTCTATACTCCGCGCAAGATCTTAGTGACTAAACCCCAATAAATCCCCAGCATAGCTATGGGGAAGGGGTCTAAATCCAAAGCCTAACACGACGTTAAACATAATAGCGCACGATGCAGCTGCATGCTTGGGGGGCTGAATCCAATAACAGGGGGCAATGAAGGTTAAGAAGGCTGATGCCATGGTACTTAAAGTGGGGCACTGGGACTAGCGACAAAACCAGCTAAGAGTCACGAGAACAATCGTTAAAACTGCAGCCATACAGAGACCCAGAATAGGTTTAACATTAAGATACATGTCGACTATGATAGCAAGTCGAATAGATAGCAAACTTTTGAAGGGGTGAGCAGCAATTCAAACACAGTCTTTATAAAGCCACATTTTATGAGGCGATTTCCTGACGTTTATTACTCAACACTTCCTAATGTAAAGAACTTATGAGCAGACGCACACAGAATCTGCAACCACAGTTTGTCACAAAAACCAGCGGCTTGTGGCGTTGGGAAAGTATTTTAACCAACCAAAAAAGGACACGTCACCTCTTTAAATTCTGCTTATTTATATCACTGTGTGGTTTTACAGAGCTCAAAAACTTCCCAGCAGCCCACAGTCAGCAGGAAATTTTATTTCAGGTGAACGAGTAAGGGGAAGTTACAGAAACCAGGTCAAAAAAAAGGTGACATAAGACAGCAGGTCTGGACTTCCCAACACTGCGCCCCAAACAAAGAGTTACTGTTACATTACTCAGAAGCTGTTTTCGCTTCATGTTATGCTCGCTTGGGTTAAAACCTTAAAATGTTAAAGCTTTTCACCTCGTAAAACTGGATTTTTTTAGAGCACGTTGGAAATCTACATTTTTAGAGCTCATACAGTGTGGACTAAGACCAAATAGTGTGGTTGCTCATATTTCAAATGGCATAAAACTACAACGTGCAAATGTCTGATGACGCGAGGTAGAGTAAATATTGACAATTACATCATTAGGCACTGAGCTATGTGGTCTCGGCATTGTGATGATAAAAGCCTTTTACAGTAATGCTAATAGCAGAAAAACCTTTATTTGTATTGAAAGAGTCGGACCTGATCGACCACACATGAAAGTACTGCTGTGTTGATCTTTTTGCCATTTTGCTGCTGTAACTAGATGAAATGTCGAATGACTACAATAACAACTGTTAAATTATATATATATATATATATATATATATTATATTATATATAAACTAACTGGCTAACTCGCATGCAGATATGTCTGGGTCATATTTCAACACCTCAAATCAAAAATAGATAATGAAACAGATTTTGCACAAATGAAGCCTTTTATAGGACCATTGCGTTACAAAGGATTATATTTGTGACAATTTTAATACACATTTTTTTTAAAGTTTTAAATGTTTCAATGTTTTAAAAACAAACAAACATTGAACCCTTAAATCCTATAGGGATTTTCAAATCGCATCAACAGTAATATTCACTGCCAGCGTTTAAAAATACGAAGCGTTAACCATTTTATTTGCACATTACTGAGAAATGGGTGTGAAATGTTTAATTATGAAAATAATGTCTATGCAAAAAGCGTTTTAAAAGTCCTGAAGCTACAGCGCCATGAGAATTTTCTCTGGTTTCTGCACCCAAACCTTTTTCTTTCAGAGCGAGGTGCTGTGTATCAATTGACTCCCTGTTCTCTCATATGCAACCTGATTCCGCTGAGATCATGTTTTAAAAACCAGAAGAAAGACTAAAGGTGGAATTTACCATGAGTGCTAACAGCGAGTGCTGGAGGCCATTTTAGGACTGCTGCTATGAATCAGTACCAACCAATAAGTCGGTGTTTGTCAAACTAAGCCAGGCTAATTTTGATCCCCTGTCCAGCAACAGTTATTTCCTGTGAGGTTAGCGGGAAGGGAAGGGGGAGCTCAAGTCATCTGGTTCATTCCAAGCTACAGCCGGAAAGCCTACAGGCCCCCACAGTCCGTGCGGCTACTGGGATCCCTGACCACACAATAACCTCTCTGAGGGCCAGCAGAGCCCTGCAGCTGTTCTGTAAACAGGCTTATGGCACATCGGCGTGGGATTTTAGCTTCATATGAAAAAGAAAGAGGTTGAAAGGCATCAAGGGACATGAGATTAGGGAGATCAGCTGTGTTTAACCACTGTCAGTAGTTTCTCATCACAAACAGTGTGTGTGTGTGGAAGTTTCTGAAATCTGCTCCCATCAGATCACAATGGCCTAACCCCCGGGTTTAACTTCTTGTGTTGATCACGAACGGAGGACACAAATGACCAAGGCTTTAGGCCAGGGTTGTCTCACAGTGGTCAACTAATTGATTAGCCAGGTGGACTAGTTTTCCGTTTATGATTTTTGTGCAATCTAGCTGTTTTTTAAAACTAAAGGAGGGCCGGTGAACAGCACCAATCCAGAATAGTCTTGACAAAGTCTTGACGCAGCAAGTTAACACTAAAGTAACTAACGTGCTGCGCAGACACACACAGAACCTGCACATACAGTTTGCCACAGTTTACTTACTCCCCACTGGTGGAATGACCTACCCAAGTCGACTCAACCAGCTGAGTCTTAAGCCATTTTCAAGAAAACTGCACACGTTTTTTCATCAACACCGGACTAATTAATACTAAATAATAATCGATACCTATTTTAGTTCCATTTATCTAAAAAACTTGCCAAATATACTACTTGCACACAGTTTACCCTTTCATTTCATTGCTTCTATCTTTCTCATTTGTAAGTCACTTTAAATAAAAGCATCTGCTTAATGATTAAATGTTAAAGATGGTGTAGTCTAACCCACCAACTAGTCAATTCTGGAAAGACGTCTTTTGAACGTCCCTAGATCAAACTCTGCCCGACACGATCTCAATGGAAAAACACCCAGAAACACTGGCAGAACAGATGATCAACATGTGCCTGGAGCAAGAGTCAAGAGTCTCTTTAACATGAGCCTCTGTAAATATAGAGAACAGGAACGAGTCCTCGGGTCACTGGGTTTCTCATCTCCCCCTTCTCTAGCTCACCATCCAGTCTGAGAGCTCGCCGTAAACAAATCCCACCCAAACACGGCTTATCTAATCTCCAACAGCAGCGAACAGTTACACGGACTTCCCCTGCAAGCCATCCAAAACTTTTCCATGAGGGCCACAGGCCCCTTTGCATAGAGGAACACCTGTGAAAGGGGATTTTGGCTGAGTAACACAACGCCTGTTGTGACATCATGTATTGTGGGGAGTGGTATGGAAGTCAAAGGTTTGGGTTTGTCTGTCAAATGTTTTCAATAACTGATCGAGGCACCTGATCTTGCATGCGAGGTAACACGAAACATCATTATCGGCTGCAAATCTGTCAAACAACACTGTTGGGAGCAGTTTATCGCCCCTGCTTTAGGTCTGTCGGAGAACACCTGTAATTCAGTTTAGCAATTCTCGCAGAACATGTTCTTGAAACAATAAAACAATTAAAACAAAAACTTTTTACAAAAGTTTTTACATTAAAAACATAAAAGCTTGATCTGTCAAGGTCATTTTTCTCTGCAAGCGAAAGTGCTAACAATAAAACAAAGTCTTAATTCCTGTTTCTAGTCATAACACCATTAAATATTGAAAATCAAATAGACAATCTAACGTTTTTAGCCTTGCACAGCTAACGCCCAAAGGGTATAGCATACCACTCATAGCTGAACCCTGGCATGTGTGCCGCTCTGAAGTTCTAGAGAAACAGCACACAAACACTGAGGATAGAACACAGAACTGTTTGGAACCTGGTAGCCAGAACTATTTCCAGAACTAGGTTTAGCGTTAAAAACTAAATGTTTTTATACAAGCTAGGCATTCCTGATTTGAAAACAGATGATCACCAGTGGCGTTAAGTTAACGTGCCAGCGAATGCGAAGCTACAAAATGCGTAACTAAGCTACGATAATATTTTGCAGTGTAACAATAGAATTTTTCCACAGTCGTTTATATCATGAATTGCTCGAGCGCTTCAGAGACAGAAGTGCTGTGAGGCAGCAGCACCAGAGCAATAAACAAAGCCTTTTCATCGCTCGTTTGAGCTCCCGGCGGAAACGCTGAGAAACGGAGACCGTCTGGCCGACCTCAATGGAATCAATGTACATTAGACCATGCAGACAAATAATCTGTATAGGAGCTTGATGATCTGAACACGACATACCATAAACGGCTATGAGGTTACGAGGTATTGATTTGGTTGAGATGTTCCTCAGAAGACTTAAGAAAACTGGAACTACATCAAAAATTCTGCTCTGCATCCAATGACTACAGCCAGACGACATCAGGAGACTTCCGTTTGCATCTCCAATGTAACTGCTCACATGAACTTTTGATGTTAGATGAAGTAAACCTGAAATAGGGGAAGCAAGCCTGAAGCCTCCACAGATGAAATGACAGCCTTTAACCAGATGACATGTAAAACAAACTCCAGGTTCCAAGAACGGTAAAAGGCTTTACACCTGTAACCGAATTCGGAAGGTCGAGTGGTGGCAGCAAGCTGTTATGGGAAGCTGGGTTTTATCTTCAAGTGGGTGATATACAGACAATGAAAGCCATCGAGTTGGACTTACAAAGGATCAGACTGATTCTGGGCTCTTAAAATACAGCTGGCAGCCACCACACAAAAACTTTCAGATCCTGACTGTCTTTTGCGAGAATGTCCCCGATGCAGTTCAGCTCAAAGTTTTGAAGCATCAAGCAGGGCCATGATGCAAGCAGTTGTCGTAAGAATGTGCAAAGCACAGAAATGACAACTTTGACATCTTTCCACTGACTTTTAAGTCAATAATTACTGGTAAATTAGCATGAAATCACATTACATGGACAATACAGCCCTGCAAACCCTGGAAAAAGGACTTAATATCAAGACTGGCCCATTAGAGTCCCCTAAAGCGACTACACAACCTAAATGAAGACTGAGGCTAAAAAACATTTACCCGGCATGGAGCTTCTGCTCACAACTGTCATGTCAGGGTTCAGTAACTACCATCTGGTCGGAGGTCAAATTGCATTTGAAACCTTGTGAGGGTTGCGTTCAACGAAGCTTGACCGACCTGCTAATGCCGCGGGGATTTTGCGACGTCTGAATGCTGCTTCAAAGGACCTGAGCTACATGAACAGCAAGATGTGCGGTCTCAAGCTAAGTGAATCATACCACCGAACCCATCAGCTGTGCTCATTAGTCCAGGAATCTAGCCAATTAGGTCTTCATTTAAAGATTCACGTGATCCAAAACTCACTGACAGAGATTTGCGCGTATGCTAACACTTATTAGGCCGCGGATAAACGAAGGATTTATTATACGTACAAATACATGAGGACCGTATAAGCACAACATAAGATCACAAGCGTTGCTGCGAGGGATGCAACAGTGCCCCATTTAAACATGCTTTTAGACGACATGCATTTAGCTTAAAAGTTGCATTTAGCTTGTGCATTATTTGCGAACCATTAGTCTTGTTTACAGAGTATAAATGCTGGAGGCTTTAAACAAGCTGAGTGGGAAAACACTAAATAGTAAGTGATGACATCAGAACAAATGGCTGATACTGGGGAAAGTCGAAGTTTATTATAATTCTATTGTCATTTCTATTTTAATTCCATTTCAAATCGCTGACTACCTCACTGGAGTCAAAACAGACATTAAAGCAATGTCTGAGAAATACAGGACAGGGTTTATGATCACTGAGACGAAAAATACAATCTGCATAACGCTTATTAGGAAACTAGCGGCAAAACCTGTAATATAGTTCGGTGTATCTGCATAGATTAGCACAAACTCAATGTAGTATGACATACGCATTTTAAAATAAGTCCCTTAAAATGAGGCACATAAAATGCCTCGTTCTTACATGCATGAGGTATAGACTACAGAGAGGCACAACACAAGGGGAAAAACATAAAAAAATTGGGAAAAAAAATGTGGCGTAGCTATTTCTACATTCAATCTTGGAATTTGTAAAGTGAAATCTTAACATTTAATATTAAAATAAAAGCTACTGTTAGGCTACTGTTTAGACTGTTCGTTTAAACAGTAGACTGTTCGTCTACTGTTCGTTTCTGTAGCTCACAGCGGGCAGCAGCTCCAGGAAAAACATGAAGTTGACATTTGCAGGTTAAACCAAAATGTTCCACATGAAAATGGGCACCAAAAGGGAAAATTAGTGTTCCAAAAAGTACGCTAATTCAGCAAAACCAGGGACCTTGAAATAGCACACCAGCTTTTTGGACTTCATTACCTGCCCAACATTCAAGTTTACAGTACAAAGTACAGACTGCTGTTTTTTAACAGCACACCCAGTCCATTTAGACCAGCCAGACTTGGGCCCAGTCACTGGGCCTTCTGTTAAATGCAAGGAGCTTGTTACGCAACAGGCCTGTGTATATCAGTTTTCCTTGGGTTTTAACACCGTTTCCAATGTTCTGATACCATTATCCTTCTGGTGGTTAAGTAGCCCGTTACAAAACCCAGAACCGTACAGAAAAACCTCGGAGCGCCAGCTAAAAATTTCTGCGACACAGCAAACTTAAATATACAAAGTACAGAGTGATTTTAAATAGGAAAATAAATACATCATTCGGTCAAAGAGACACAGGATAGGTATCAAAGAAACAACTTCAGAAGGCCATAGAGAAAAGATCGAAAAAACACACATGGCACCCAATGACCCATTACTCTAGAACTTAAAACTCCAACAAGTACTTTGCTTTTCGTGAAACCCGACACACACTGACCTCAGCAACACAATGATTTATTCATAGGCCTAAGGGCCACTATGGTACCTGAGCAACAGCTAGGTACAACTTCTGCTACAAATATTATGATTTCTTTCCACATCGCCAAACTTAGGAATCACGATGACCTTCAACCTCGATGTGGTCCCATAAGCTGATATAATATCAATTGGTAGTGATAAAAACAAGTCTTCGCTGTAAGCCAGAGTAGCTTAAATAGATTAGCACGTATTTAAAAAGATCTTTGTGTCATTCTTTGTCATTGAACTAAGAAAGATTTACAGCCTTGTACAAAAACAGCCTGCTCGAAGACTGAGGAGTTAAAAAAAATCCGGTACTGAAAAACAACTGCCTTTTAAAATTGAGACAAACACAGATGCACCATTTTAAACAGGTGTCGAATGAGAAAACAGCTGTCATTTTCTAGTTCGCTTCCTGGCTGCACAAATACGTGCCGTACGCAGCCCACTCCACAAGTACAAAAAACGAATACTTGTCATGACAACCTCACATACCACAGTGACTCTAAACGCCAGGAGACCCGCCCTGAAATGACGTGAACCAGATCAGTGCTGGAAACAAGCTGCAGGTTCTTACGACATCATGCAGAAAGATGCAGAAGCACAGTTACTCTCCTCACTCATAACCCCCAAAATGCTCAGCCGCTGCATACGAAAGGCCTTCCCAAAACATGGAGCTTTTCATGAATCCAGCTCATATGATGCAAAGAAACATCTTTAAACAGTCTCTAAAACTTTTTTTGGGATAAAGAACCAATAATAAAATTTCTTGTTAAAAAAAACCCTAATTATAAAATCTGCAATGCTTGCTGACCCTGAGGAGTCAAAAGGCTTGTTTATGAAACAAAATGTGCACGTACGAAATCAACTCTTAATATTAAATGCAGCGAAATAAATGATGTAGACATAACTACAATAGCAACAATAATGTGCGATGATGAGCCACTCAACACAACAACTGCATGCTGTAAAGTACATGTTGTGCACTAGAGTGACAATATTACTCAGTATTTACTCAAGTACGTACTGAATAGTTCAGTATTTATTTATTTAATGTAAAGTGTGACATAAAAAAAAAGCCACTTAAAAATAAATAAGTGGAGAGGGGATGATTATTCATAACAGTCTATAAAAACATCTGTTTTCGCTCTTCTTTCAGCTCTACAGACAGAAACAGCTCTGCCAACAGACTCAAAAATCTCTCATCTCGTTTTCACGCCAAGCGAGGCATTCACGTGCCACCTGCATAGGACGCGAGCGTGTACGGTTTCAGCCTCAAACTGTGGCAATGCAAGGCAGTGCTAAAGTACAAAGAGTTCAAACGCCCTATTTAAACTAGCGCATACTTCCTCTATCTTGTTCACTGATAGCTTCACCACAAACCGAGCATGCTTACAAAGACAGACTGTACACCCCACTCTAAAATCATATCATGTTCGAAACCTATTCACGTGCCCTTCAAGTGAAAGGAAGGGTGCAATTTTTTCTCACAGCTGTAAATATAACGCATGCTTTGCAGGGGGAGCAAACGCAAAGCAAAAATAAAACCTAACTAAGCTTGACAGAGAAGGACAAACGGAAAAACCTCTGGAAACTTCTAATTTAAGAGTCATTCCATGGTTTTCCGTGACCCATGAATCAGGACTTTAGAAAACCGCATTCTTCCTAAAGAACTGCCAACCACAAGGAGACAAAGTACAGTCATCATGGTTAGGGACTGACCCCATTAGGGAGAAAATGCACACAAGATAGAACCAAACCAGTCAATGGTGAGAAATCTAGTGCGTCATGCACTTTTGGGTACAGAAATGATTGCTCAGTCAAGTTACATAAAGTTAGTATGGGTGTAACTCCGCAGCGGTTGGCGCAGACGCACTCTGCAACAAAGAAACCAAGCTTGCCATCAAACTTTGAACAACAACAAAAAAAGCCATAGAAAGCCTTACATAATTGTCCTGGCAGGAAGTGTGGCCTAAGTAAACCTTCCTCTGTTTAACTTCCTCAAATGAAATGCCACAAATTATATCTTCATACTTGCTGCAAAAATAAATCTTTTTTTTAAAACACTGACATTAGCTATTTTTTGGCCAAAACAGGCAAGAGCCTATGTTTTATTATTTGAAGACATGCAGGGCTCGACAACATTGATTTTTTTGCTGGTGGCAAAAATATTCAATATATAACAAAAAAAACATTTAAGAAACATTTTTAAATGTGTCAGAAAGAAACAGACATACAATGGCATGTGGTGATCGTGTTCAACTGTTCAACCCAATGTTTAACCCAATTCTAACAAGCTTCCAGTACCACTTTTCAATTGGTTCCAATTTCAACAAAAGTCAACTGTTTGCTAGCCAGATAACATCGCCTAGGTGACATTTAAATCTTAAAATTGTGCAACAGCACCTATCGTCAAAAATAATTTTAGTGTACAAACCATAAAACGTATCCAAGATGTTATGACAACACAAGCACCGGCCGTCGACTGTCCCAAAACACTCGCGCTGGCCCCGGGCCATGTTTGACATACCTGAAATAACTTGCGTAGCTTTTGTGAAAACAATCCCAAAAAACAACAATACTGCTTACCTGTAGTAGCGAGACTGTAGGTACGTTGCGCACACAGCTTTGGAGACATGGCTGGCAGAGCCAAAGTCAATCACTTTCACACGGAAGGGCTGTCTCACAGGATCTACCAGCATAATGTTCTCCGGTTTGAGATCTGCGTGGATCAGGCCCAAACTTTTGAGCTTCTTCAATGCCATGGCCACCTGTTGCAAGACGGGCCTAATCACCTTCAGAGGCAACGGACTGAACTTGTTCTGCTTGAGAAAGTCATACAGGTTCTGCTCCAGCATTTCGAACACCAGACAGGTGTGGTTCCTGTGCTGGAAGCACTCAAAAGCCCGCACCAGGTTATGCTCCTCTGCGTTCTCGCTGCTCAGTCGGGCCAGAATACTGACCTCGATCTGGCCCTGCCGCGCGTACGACGGGTGGTTCTTAAGTATTTTCACTGCCACTATTTCACTCGTGCCCCTTTTCCAACATTTGACCACCTGACCAAACGTACCACGTCCCAAGAATTCCAACACTTCGTAAGAGTGCTTCATGGAACACAACACTTCATGTTGCACCAACTGGTAGTCGCCATCGCCCGCTCCGCTGACAGCTCCCGCCCCCGTTCCATTCTGCTCGGGTGGAGCCACGCCCACTGCGGCCGTGCTCCCGACATTTGTTTGCAACATTGCAGGTAGAGTCGAATGCTCCTCTACTATCTGCATGATGCTCTTGCCGTTCTTAAGCGCCTCACCTTCGCTTTTAAACCCACATCTTTGGGTTCCGCTGTCCGAAATCAAACCGCCGCTCTTCTCCTTGCCGTCGCCCACTTCTCCCAGAGCGCTACTTCTACTACTACTTTGGCTGTTTTGGCCACCGTCTCCACTTTTTTCGTCAACTGTTGCGGCCACACTGGAAAAATACTGAAGGTCACCTTCCAACACCACGCGTTTGTGTAGCGAGGAAGCCCTTCCAGGAAGCTCCTGAGGAGCTGAGGGTTCAGTCTTTGAGAAGTCCCGTGAACCACCGAGTTTCCCGCTAGTCGACTCTTGGATTCGCGATAAAGGAATAATATCTGTAGGATGTGCGATGCCCAGATTCACACCGACCACATAAGTGCGAGGGATCTTTTCATGGTAAACACAGGTAATGGGATCGATTTTCTTCGCTCTGCAAAAGGCACTTGTCAGGGGTTGATAAACATGCTGTGGGCAGACCGTAACCTGTGAGGCCATACCTATAAACGAAGAGGGGTAGAAAAAACCTGTTAGGCTTTGATAATCACTTCACTAACGTAATAATAATGTTGATATAATGTTATATGCAAAAACAAATGCTTCTGTATTTGATTTAATTTGTGCGATTTAAATACGCCATTTCCTTTTCAAATTGCAAACACTGGAACATAAAGACTTAAAGTTAAATAAACACTTTTATCTGCGCAAAATACAAAAAACGTAATTCAAGCTATAACAATAATAACCTCATTGTTAAGCCAAGCTCTTGAACAAAAGTTACGTAAACCTCAAAAAGCATCTTTAGTTTGACACATAAACAAGTAATGTCATGTAAGCAAACACAGACGTATAGATATCCAGCCAGACAGCTGACCAATGAGGATTAACTGTCTGAGTTTCATGAGAAGCAGGCTACTTATACTGGCAAAACATATGGCACAAGTTCTGACACGAGGACAGGTGTGGCAGCAAACACACCCACACACACTAACTCTCAACACACTAAAAACCTGCTGGATTTCAGCTAACCAAACGGAGTGACACTCTCGTAGACATGCGTATGTTAACAACACAACCTCTAAACCCAATATTCAGGATATACATCAAGTACTAATTTATTGAACAAGCACAAGCGATGTAAACATGGCACTTTGTTGTTTTCGTATTCAACCTTGAGAACGGCATGCTTGATGGACTTTGCTTTCACAGCTGTAATATAAAAAGCCTTCATTATTCATTTCCCTGTAACTTGGGACCAAAAAAATCAGGTATTAATCATTTCTGTGGGTCTATTTTTATATCGCTGTAAAAAGGCAAACTGTATTAAATAACTACGTAAACAATGCTTAAGTCCAGATTTGAAACTGGAGAACCTTAACAGCTTTACGAGGACAGTCCCATCTGGTCGTCTCTTTTTATGAGGTCTGCTCTATAGAGCAGTAATCCTTCAGCAGCATGGAGGCTCCAGTCATGGTGTTGGGTTACAAGGGGTGGGAGCTGACCTTTTCCCATGTCAAGACCTATAGAGTTGATGGGAGCCATCACAGGCAAAACACCTGTTGATAGCGCAACTGTTTGGGCTATAAAAGTGTAATGGCAGGAAATGATAGGGAGCTGAATTCTCCAACAGTGATAGGCAAACATATTATCAGTGATGTAAAGCAATGATTAACTTAATCCATGACACTAAGTATGTATCAAGTACACTTCACTAAATTGTAACAATTTTGATACAACACAAATTACAAATGCAACTAATGTTTTTGTTATAGGATGCACAGTTCTTTTCATGGTCGAAAATAATAATAATAATAATAAAATGCAGTAATAACGTTATGTGAAACTAAATATTTATGAAATGTTTCTAAAACGCTATCCTGCACTGGCAAATTTTAGTACATTAATTAGTAGCTTTGGTCACACAGGAAATGCAACGTTTTACAGTTTTTCTTTTTAACTACATTTCTGCTGAGTACTACCAATAGTCAAAACCAGAAGTCAGCTGCTAACAGATTACCAGGCCTGTGCATTTCAGAAAGGCTCAGCAACTTGCATGTCACTTGTTTGTATCGATAAGATCAAAGGCAGTTGCGTTTACACGCAACACCCATTTTGAAACCTACAATTTATAACACAACCTCGGATCTCAATTTTCTCGGCGTGAATAGTTTTGTATATTTAATATATGTAACTGTACCTCTGAAGGCCAGTTTAACTCAAATTACAGAGTTTTGTAAACAACAGGCTTTAGGCAAACTGAGTTTAAAAGCTTACCGAACATTTAGGCAAAACTTTGTTGTAAAAAAGCCCCTCCATGTTTCTTTTCCGTAAAAATAGTCATGTAAAAGCTACCGATACAATTTATAAAAACTACGAAACGTTGCGTTTGAGTTTTTGGTGTTGCGTGGCAACTTTTGCCACAACTATGAGCCCGCGATCACTCGCCCAAAGTCGAGGCTAAATCGGTGTCTGACTGACCCAAACATGCTTATTTACAACCTTGTGACTCGACGAAATCAATCTTACCTTCACAAACAGCAGCTGTGGTGACACCGCGGGTCTTTAGTGAACATGTTCGGGTTTAATATCCACCCGCTGCATGCTCGACGCGCTCGCGCTGCCATCTTGTCCTCTCGCTGGACGACGAGGGAGGAAAACACACAAGCTCCCTCATTTTTCAAGTGCGCATAACTCGCATACTAAGCCATCCACTGGTACCGAACCGGGTTCAGCGCAGAGTTAAGGATATCCGCTTCGGTCGAGGGCGGTTTCTGTCGTCATTTCGGGGACATTTGGGGCCCCGCTGGTTCGTTTCCTTCTCACGGCGACGTACGAAGTCTGTCAGCTTAACTCGCTCGAGCTCTCTCAGCTGAGCGCTCGAGAACGCTCTCGCCGCTTCTTCCTGCGCGCGTCAGCAGGGCGCGTCAGAACCGATGCGGCGCGTTACTGCCGCTAGAAGGGCTGGAGAGCAAACGCGCGCGGAGATGAAACGCACACGGAAGTGGCACACAGCTCTGCCGCGTGGCGTCGCCGTCTGGTGGTATGAGAACATTTACATACAACAGAGCTGTGTTTGTCAAATGAAGACTATGATCGTGTAAATGTTAATTTAATATCATACAATATTACGAACTTGGCCAGGCTGTTTAAATATATAGTATGTAAAATATAATATATGTATGATTATATAACACAATATGAGAAAAATATACATTTGAAAGAACAGCATTTCTGCTGTTACAGTATGTCCTGTAAAGTATCAAGATTTGCTCAGTCTTAGCTAAGCTTTTGGTGTGTATAATTTAAATTCGGAGACAAGAAGACGTATGTTTGACATGTTTATTTTGGAGAAGTTTATAATTTAAAAGCTATCATGGTTGTTTCACAAGTATAGCACACAACTCTGCAATATACAGTATGTGGGGGAGATGAACGATACATGTTGTTCCACAGTATTATTTATGGATGCCTCTGATAAGATGTACACATTTATCATTATAATCCAAAGAATGTGCATTACACAACCAGTAAAATCAAGTAAACAATGTTTTCTACACATCTCACACAAGCCGTGTTGTTTTTATTAATAGACAGCATTCCCTTTAAAATAACCATTAGTAATACTGCATTGATAAGACACAGAAGATAAAACAGAGAGAAGTGCATTTGGGGTTGCCCGAAAAATACATGTGTTTGTAAAATAAAAGTGTCATTTGAAAAACATGCTCAGCA
>JAZGTJ010011003.1:0-17420 GCA_036877575.1 Botia almorhae
TCACACAGAGACACAGATCACAGTCATCACACAGAGACACAGACACAGTCATCACACAGAGACACAGACACAGTCATCACACAGAGACACAGATCACAGTCATCACACAGAGACACAGACACAGTCATCACACTTACACACAGACACAGTTAATCTTTTATATTAACAGAATTTACACTGTCGTCTACTGCTGAGCAAAAGCAACACATATGATCCGTGTTCTGCTAATTATTTGCAGTAGTTACCCAAGAACATAGGATAGCATTGATTCTGTTTCTTACATATAAATCGTTTGACATATGTTCTCTATATGTTATATTAAAATATGCTTCTCATTAAGCTAATCAGAGCTCTTTAGACATGACCTGTATCTCCCGTTGTATTCTAGAAAGTTCGGCTACGATGTTCACAGATCAGCAACTAATTGATGCTGTAGTTGTGTAACCTTGCGCTAATACACTCAAGCTGCACAAATCTGCCGTTAGGATTAAACACACACGCTTGACCTTGAGACCAGGACCCTTACAGAGCACTGCTGTTCACACCCAAGCAGACAGCTCACCGTCTCCCGACTGCGATGCTCCAGCTGGAGTCTTAGTGTGAGAGGTGTTTTACGATGTGGATTATGCACTATTTTGAGCTCTGAAGGTCCACAAACAGCCTTAAATCCTGATCTGAAGCCTGTGAATGATGCTGTGTCTATTAAAAGCTGAGTGCAGACAGGATTAAGATTTTCACCAGCCCAAAAGGACTGGAATTAGTTATAAATAGTGTTTTAAAATGGTTTGTGCTCACACAAATGTTGCCTGGAAAAATGTTCACTAAAATAGCACATTTTTAATGAAGAGGGTGCGATGAATAGAGCACATTTATGAGTGTGAAATATGAAATAAAGGAGAGAAAGATTTCAGGTATGTATAAATTATTATATTTTCTAATTATTAGATTTGAGACATTTACACTTGTAGTATTTACATCGCATTTAAACATGGATGCCACTAATGACATTTTTATTTCTAGTAAAAGTTTAAGATGTAAAGTAAAAAGTGTACATTTTGATTTGTTATGGATGAACATCGACAAACATTAACATTTACGCCTCAGAAATATTTCCCATCGTTAACTGGCATATTGCAAATGAGCAGTAGAATAGCACTGAAACTATCATTATAACATCCTCATTTCCAAGAACAGATCAGGATTTAGGAGTTAAGTCCTCTATTTTAAGAGTGCATCTGTTTTTACGCTCGCACACAACAAACAAATCGCGAGCTGCTTTTAAGACATCTGAAATATGACATGTTGTTGTTAATGATGATTTTTAGGTTGTGAAATTCACACAGCAGATATCAAGTATCGAGAGAGGTTCATGTCATGCTGTGCTTGTCCTGTTATATTCCCAGCTCCTATTTTCTCCATGTTTAATACAGGGAAGAAAGTGGCATCACCAGGGTGCAGTGTGTGTGGATCTGAAGCTTCTGAATAATGAAGAGTGTCACCCATGAAGTTTTATGATGTCTGCTCTCCGTGTCCGCGCGCAGGGAACGTCAGGAGCGCCTTGTCAGACGGAGAAGACATCCGAACTTTTATTTCTGCCTGAGTGAGTAAAACACACACCACAGACAGACTCACACACACACGCACAAACACACAAGCTGTTCCACATCATATATGCGCATTACAGTTTTTCTGCTGTGTGTTGTATCTTAACGAGGTCAGACGTCTTATGATTTTTAGATTTTTGATCTTACGACTTTTATTTCACACATTTGAATAGAAGGATTTCCCCCATGTTTGGAAAATACATATGCGTGTGTGTATTATCTACATACAAATTATGAGGACCCAATGTGTAGTAATACCAGTAAAGTTTGACCTTGTGGGGACATGTGTGACCCTTGTCCAGGAAGCGGCAGTAATGCCCTCTTCCTGCTGCTGAGCCTCTTATGAACTCATAAAGTTCAGGTCAATAGGGCGATGGGAATCAGAAAGGTAATCCACAGCAGCTAAAATGGCCATTTACAAAAATGATTAACCCCCTTGAACACATGCAGACTCTCTCACACTGAAAGTTATAGACCGATTTCTACACTTACTGCATGCACAGCATATCAACACTGAAAGAATGACAAATTGATAATAATCTCTGATCTGATCTCGCAGTCGACACAATCATATCGGGTCACTCACAGGCACTGGTCTGGTCTTGTGTCTGGCACACCAAGGTTGATTTAGCTGGTCAGATGCTTACTGTCAGCAGACCGGGTGGAGGAGCTTAGAGTCCCTCTGGAGACTGTCTTAACATGAACAAGTGAAGCCAGTGACAAAAGCTGCTGCCTACATGCAAATATGAAGGTTTGAAGACAATGTGCAAAGCAACTTAGAGTAAATACATACTGCATATTTAATATCACATTATAAGTGATGTTTCAGATCCCTGGGAATCAAACTCATCATGTTATAATGTTATAATATAGTGTGATTTCTGATTTGCTGTACTGAGGAGAATGATCGCTGTGTGTGACACTGGTGCGTTGGAAGCTTAAACAATACAAGTCTTAAAATTGTGATGTCATGCCATGAGCTCAGAGACTTTGATGTCATCCTGCTACAGACAACAGAGGATGTTTTTGTGGCGGATGAGAGCTTGTAATCACTCGCTTGTATTTATTTGACTTTTCATCAAAATTGAATGACATTTGCAATCAAAGCACTTATTTGCAGAAGAATTTAGGATTAAAACTCATGCAGAGAACTTACAGAGCTACCAACCCCTAATCTGATGTTATTAAAGTTTGTTTTAGAAATATTTTGAGCATTCTGTACCGGACTATATGTATTGAAAATCAGATATGGTCTTCCGAGCCACAAGAACAATGAAAAGGTTTCAAATTTATACATAAATGCAAATTAAAAACAAAGCTTTAAAATGTGCTTTAAAATATTGCGTTCTGTTGCGGGTTCTGTTGAATATTGAGCATCATCACTGTAAATGGCAACAGCACACAGAGGGTTAATGTTCGCCTCTCTGGGAATCTCTTTATTTCTCTGTAAGTGGCAACAGTAAAGACAGGATGTGTCGAGAAAGAAGAAGCAATCGGACTATCTGGGAGCACAACAGAGAATTGAACAGCGCATAAAGGAATAGCAAAAGACAGACACGCAACGGTTGTTAGTCACCTAGCAACAAGTCCTCCATCAACACAACCCCCCCACCTGACCATTCCCTCAGCCTCTCTTCCAAAGTCTCCCCACTGTGCTCCTTAATTCAGCAAATGTGCTACGGATGTGCTCCCCCTTACCGAGCGGCGCTGTGGGCGCGAGCCTGCGCCTCACACACAACCACTCAGCCACCCCATTGACCGCTGGGCCCTTTCTTTCAGCGGACAAAGATTCAAGCCACAAAGCCCTGAAAAGAGGGGCAGGCCCAACAGGGAAAACATTTGCTCCTAATTGTGATTGACTGCATAATTAAAATGATGTTCTTTTTTTGCAGGGGGGCTCTGAATGCAAAGGAGGGGCAGAAGGATGCTTGTTAAAGACGGCACTTTGTCACCCAGTAATGAGGAGAAAGCATTCCTGCTGGGCAGAGTGGCTTAATATTGAGATTGCGTTTGGAACGACTCAAAGCGCCTCTTGAAGTGTTTTCACAATGAGCGTGACAGCGGAGTCTCGCACATGTGCTGTGACTGTTAGTGTTATATATTGAACTACACAGTAGGAATATAAACACACATACAAGACGTCAACAAAATATTAGCTCTGCTTGTCTGACTACAAACCAGAAACTAGAAACACATAATTGGTCTTGTAGTTTTTCTGTGTGCGTTACAAGCTTCTGTCACAAATATAATTCTTGTCATTTATGTGTACTGAATGTCTAGTATGTACATGTTTGTGTGTGTTTTAATGCTGCAAAATATAACGTTGATTCTGTTCTCAAAGTCAGCGCTGTGATTCAAACATCCACAAGGCCAGATTGGAGGGCGTTTGTCATAAGACTTCCAACACAAGGTGTCATAATAGAGAGATTCAAACAGCTCCCGAAGGTCAACTTGTTTTCACTGCTCTTGAATGCTGGAGTCACCTTGATCGCCGGTCTCTCCTCACTTCCATCAGTGGTTTGCTTGTTCGGTCTCTTCCTTTTGTCTCCTGCCTCAGTGGGTATGTGATGGGTCTTACCCCATAACACAAACAGACTGGAGGGTGGCCAACCTGTAGGACACCAATAGGAAATGATTTGCATGAATTTTAAAAATGTATGCCTGTGTTTTTATATATTTATTATTTTTGTGTCATTTTATTTATTATTTATTAACATTTATTTATTATTTATTCATTTCACAGCACACACCGAGGTTAATCTACCAAAAACAGCGCAGCTGAGGTGAGTCCTGCATACAAAGTTTGAGTATATTTGTGCTTTCCGACACGGGGCACGTACAGGTCCTTCTGTCACCACTAACTTTTAAATGATATGACAGACGCTGATCATCCAGAGCAAATACAAGCAGGGAAGGCTCAGTTATCACGGCCCTGTCCACAGTAGCAGGTTAAAATGTGTTGTGAAGACCTGCTATCATCTCCGATCTTCTTAACGAGACTCTGACGCCAATTAAAGAGATTACATCTCATTTTAAAAGGAAAGCTGAAGTCCTCCGTGCTGGTGATTTTATTTGACATGGTTTCCAGATGCCAGGCAGAAAGCGCACGACCTCGGAGCGTCTCAAGTTTCCTCTTAAGAGTTGTTTTCATCATTTTAAACGTCACGACCCACGGGCCGGAATGATAAAATTCAGATGTGTGAATCTCGCTCCTGGTGGGAGTCAATAAATAAATTCTGGATTTGTGTTAATGGTAAACTGTAACTGTTGCTTTTCCTTTATAGTAATTTTTCTGACATCATTGAACAAAAATAACGACAGGAATGCGTTCAGTGTCTCTCACTGTAATCTTTACCTTCAATAAATCAAGACGAAGAGAGACAGAAAGACATTCAGAAATGATCAATTCATGTGAGATATCAAATGATGATATCTCATCTGTACCTACATATATTTCAGCTCTGTTGATACATTTTTACTTGACTTTCTCCACATACTAACACTACACACACTTGTGTGACTGAAGGAAAACTGAACTGTTTTATTTGCAGATGTAGTTTTTGTGTGCCTCCCTCTCATACAGCTCTATACGGTACATGATGACTGATGTATTCTCAGCTGGAGAACTCTGTAGATCCTCGTCCTCTAAACGTCCCCTAAACGTTTGGAGTTACAACCTTTCCGAGTGTCTGTGATGCTGGAAATCATGTAGAGACTTCATTTTCACAGCCTGAATAATGATTCTTAAAGGAACAGTTAATAGAAAATTCAGTCAATTTTGTAAAAAAAAGATACAAAACATCCATAAGATTTTTGTGCGATATTCCATCCAAACACTTTTATATTCCCTAATATCTTATATCTGAAACAGATACTGAATTATTGTGGCTTATTTTGAAGCAACTGTAAACTGGTGCCTGTTAACACGCACATCAGTGTGCTTAATACTACAAGGTTAAAACTGCATTAAAACAGTAAGTTTCATCAAATAACATGTTAAACGTGATAATCCACGTGATAAGTCATGGCTTTGAATTTGCAGCTTGTGTTTCTAGTAAATGTTTTTGTGTTTTTTCATTGCTTGAGAACTCAAGATAGCAGATTGATATCAGCATATTAACAGCATACACTGTTAAAGTGTGTGAGAGATTTCACTAACAGCTTCCTAACTCCACTTTCACAAATGTCCCTGTTCGTATAAACACATCAGTTCTTTTGAATAATTTAGTCTTTTTTTTTTACAAAAGTATCTCATTAAAGTAAAAACAAAGTCATGAAAGAGATTAAAACCAGTTTTCAGCATGTTTATGCTTTTAAAGGTTTTTCAAATGGATATCATAAACTTATTTTGTAATGTAATAAAAGGATATCAGTTCTTAAAACCAAATATGGTCAGAGGAAGAGTGTGATGCTTCATCTGAAGAGTGTCTGGAGAGGACTTCAGTCTGTATTGTACTGCAGGACGAGGCAGAGGATGTGAGGGGATGCTCAGTTCTTTGTCTGTTTTCCTGTCCTTTATTGAAAAATAACTGACCAGCTGCAAAAGTCACCCGCCCCACACACACACACACACACACACACACTTCTGTACCTCCAGAAACAACATGATGGCCACCACACAAGAGGCAGGTGCAAAGAAGGTTCGTTTCCGTGTGTGTGTGTTTGAGGAACAGCTGCAGAGAAAGACGGGCTATCTTTGCTTTCACTGTATTCTGCTGGTTTGCTCTTTAAAACAATTCTACTGGTTAAAATATTTTTGTTGTGGGGTAAATTAATAATGTTGCTACCGCAAAGGTTGTTCAGAAGGTGGAAGTGTGTGTGGGTATTCAATGTTATTTATTTCCCCATTACAAACAGAAGGAAGCATTAGATGACTGAAACAAATCTATTTTGGACGTTAACACACACACATTCTTACTGCTGTAAACAGAACCGGACCAGAACGATTCCGTTCCGAAGCATAAATAATGAAGCTCATATAAACATATTTGTATCTAATTACTGATTTGCTACCCGAAATTCTAAGCCATAACGTGATTATGTATATCCTAGAAGTTAGGCTATTTAAATTTATACTTAATTAAAAAGAGCACTTAATTAAAAACGTAGCGAAAATTGCTACGTTATTTTTTAAGCGTATAAGAAAAACTGCGCACCTATAGGAACATAAGGTAAAAACGATCTTTACATTTCATCTCGCAAAAAATACGTTTATGGGAATGTTGTTCAGGTCACCGAGGGAACAAGGCACTGTACACTGTACAAATACACTGTACACTGCTGAAAACTCTAAGTACACATTTCAGCTGTTGTATCGCCTGACCTTGATTTTAAATGACTTCTGTTTCAGTCGCCAACATGTCAGTCTGGACGTTTTGATTTTTCCCAGTTAATCTCATCAAGGCTTTCGGTAACCTTTCCTCAAAAGCAGCGCTGTCTCACAAATGCGTCTCTGTATCTCCATTGTGGATCTGAATGGAACTATCTGGATGGAGTTTCGTTGATGGATTTACCTCTAAACATTTCTGAGAAGAACATTCAAAGGGAACATATATATATTCATATATAAATGGGTAGGCCAACCTTGAAAACATTAAAATACTGGACTAAGATTAAAAATAAGAAATCCAGTCCTGCCATCCCATATTTTGGCTGCTTAGTCTCTCATATATAGTATATTGTATATCGCCTGTTTGTAAGGTGTCGCTGTTCTTTATCAGCTCAGACATTTAAATGTCGCTGTTCTTTCTCTCGTATGAAACATAAACTCTCCAAACCGGGGACATGAAGCCACAGTTTGAGACTTTGAGAGAAAAAAAAAGCTCTATTAAACCTGAGCTCTCAATACAAGCGTGGAACAAAGACTTTGTACTTACAGTACAGATATACAGATGAAGGTTAGAGATTCTGATTTAACAAAGACAACACCAGTGAATTGACAGAGACGAATAATCACCGCTGACAAGAAGTTATTGTCATCAGATTCTGAAGAGAACGTGCAAAAGAACAATTGGGGCAATTTTCTGACATAAACAACAGCAGCAGAATCTCAGAATCTGTTTTTTGACAAGGACGATGTTCAGCTGTGTGTAAGGACTGTGTGTAGCCTATTTATCATGTATTTGTGGATGACTGTAGCCGTTTTGAAACAATGAACCTGCTGCACGACACATAGGTCGGTAGGTCCCTAATTTCTGACCCTTTCATTAGTAATACAGATGAATATTTATGACATCTGTTTTATTTAAAATAACAGTTTGTGTAACATATTTTAACTTTACTTTTATTTTCATCATTTATTTATTCATATTTATCCCATTTGTAATCTTTAAAACAGCCATTTAAGAATCCTTTAAGAATTCATTTAAGAATGTTTAGGAAAGAATTCACTTTAACTAAAGGTGAGCTTCACTGTTTTGAACCATCTTCAGTCAGAAGTAAATGAACTGGATTTGTTTGAGATTTCTGCGTGAGTGTGAGTCATCTACGAATGCATCCCATATCAGATTGTGCATTTTAATGGAACCAATCAGCCTACAGCTTGTGTCTGAATGGTGATGACAGCAGGAGCAGAAAAGTACCAGCATTTGCTGATGTGGTTCCTCTGCAGGAGGAAAGCACAAACAAAAATAATTTGCACCTATTATAGATGAGTACTGTCTGTGGTCCTGTAGTTCAACCAGTGGAGCATGGCACTAACAGCTCCAGGTCATGTGGTTTAAGTCCTAGCATCTGATTGGTCTGTATGTAGCTTTGCAAAATGTGTCTGGCAAATAAATAAATAAGTTCGGAGGTATTTTGGACTTATGATGGTGGAATAGAAAGCTATGACATCAGTGATCGTGATGTCAGCTACTCTTGTTATCTTACATGCGCAGCTGCAGATGGACCGCAGCTGTGGATCAGTGGAGCGTGGAAAAACTGCTCTCGTCAGCTGCCTGCATTGCAGCTCTCTCGCATGTTACGCAAGCCGTTCACTCTTTCATTCTCACTCTCTCCCATGCACAAGAAGGGCCCTTAATGGCACTCTGGTGACTCGGGGGGAAAAGGATCGAGCGCTTTTACCCAGCATGCATTGCAGTGTGATGTTGTGCCCTTTTAGGGGCGTCTTTTGAACGACAGTTCGACAGTTTTGAAAAATCGTCTGTTGTGTACTTGCTCAATAACTGATTTGGTTCATTTCAAGACAAAAATAAAGTTAAAGTTGAAACAATGTGCTTGATTTCCTCATGTGTAAGAGGAGCCGTCATCCGGAACAGCAGCTTCTGCTGGCCTACAGTCAAAAATTAAACAGCGCAGATCATGGAGTGAGGAGGTGATAGTGAATGTAAATGATCAGAGTGAGGAGCGCGGCGCTGATCTCCGCTGATTCTGCTGAGCAGAAATGAGGTCAACTGACATGAGACACAAACGAGGCAATTTAAGCGATCTGGGTGAAGCCGTGGGCTGGGATGTGGCAGTTGACTAGAAAAGCGTGTTAAATAAAGCATTAGCAAAACCTTGAGCCAGAAGAAACAATCCCTGCAGTTCAACTGTATTTACTGTCAGTATTATTTATGTAGCACTTTTTACAATGTTGCATTGCTTCAAAGCGTTACATATAATAAAAAACACAGCAAACAGAAAAATGATCAAACATGTATAACGTACAGCATTATTAAAGATATAAATAAAAATGCATGCACATAAATATGTGTGTTTTGTGTGCATTGCAAACCAGCTGGTCAGGACCTCATAAAGCATATATTTGGGAGCACCAAAAAATGGTCATAGGCATATAGTTGGCATTGTACAAGGCATTGTACAATAGGCATTGTAAAAGCTGACTGTTAATTAATAATGAGTAATGCAAATATATACAATACACACACATACACCTTTATCCCATTAAGAATGTAATGTACCCAAGACTGTAAGTAAGGTGCATGAAGGGTGCAGGCTAACTGCTACACGGCAGCGCTAGTCACACTTAATGGTCTCTGTGAGATAAACAGAGCATGATGACATGGGCTGAATAACACATGCGGTCAGAGCAAGCTCAGAACGGCTCGGCTTTAACAGAGCGCGGGGCAGGAGGATCATACCACCCAACAAAAATGCCATGGCATAAATATTTGTAAATGTGAGTCATTTTATTTGAAATTTAATTTGGTGACGACCAAACATACTTTAAATCAGAAATATGGTGGTGAGATTTCTTTTTACTTTGCACTGCCTCAGTGTACAGGTGGTGTTACGGTAGAAGACTTCAATAATGAGTTTAATAAAGACTGAACACACGTGTACATATACTCAAAACTTATCTACAGTGAATCACACCTGCCATTACTTGTAAAGGAGGCTCATCTCATTTCTGCTGGAAAGAGAAAGAATATTTAAACGGAAAAGGGTTTTGTTATCAATGGTACTTCAGAGGAAACAGTAAAATAAAGACACTTTCAAGTGTCAAGGAGAAGCAAATAGTAAGACGCAGGAGTCAGACTCATAAGTCGGTCAAAAGAGGCCACAGATCGGAGAATCTCTGGCGCCCTCTAGCCACAGTAAAAGTGTAAATGCCTCTAAGTGATTAATATAAATGCGACAAACCCCTCATACATTTTATGCCGAGCAGCTTTTTATATGCACATCTGCAATATAGAAATATGCTGAACTTCGTTCTTTACGAATAATGTTTATCATTTTGCACTCTACAATCTAAAGTATTTACACAAAAAAGTAAATAAAAAATTACTTGATTTTCCCAAATCCTCACAAAGTCTCTTCAGGAATGAATCTCATTGTCTGCCCATACTCATACAGCAGATGTGTGTATGGGAGCTTGTTTGAATCGTTGCATGTGCTTTCTCTCTTGAGGGCAGTGCTGAGTTAAGCTAACCGACCCGCACTAGGTCACCATATGTCTGCCTGAGAGCTCAGAAGCCCTCAGACAGCAGAAAGTATCATGCATGAGTGACCAGTGAAGCTGCTAATGCTGTAATTAGACGGGCACGGCGGGTCAGCTGACCCACGTGGTCGGGTATAAATGACCTCGTTCCCTCATTAGTGAACTTAAAAAACAAAAGGGCTTTAGAAAAGAATGTCACACATATATTAACCCTAAGGCTCCATTTATACATTCTACAAAGCAAATTAACAGTAACAGAAGATCACATGGTCTTCCAAAGCAACTTAACTAAGTTTAACACTGTTTAACTAAGTTTTAACTAAGCTGTTCTGAAGACAGAAGAATTTCATACATATTGAATATGTATGTGTCGTCCTGGGTGAGTTTAGGGTTAGATAAATAAAAGTACAATGTAATAACACATATGTACACAATACTAACATTATCTGTGTCATATCTCATTTTATCTCATTCTCATATCATATTATCAAATTTTTTCTCATGTATTTACATTACATAAAGACGCCTTATATAGTCACCAAAATGTCCCTATGGAAAAACTCTGATCTAAATATATATTACTACTTTAAAAACACATAATATATCATCTCGTCATAATATATCGTACCTCATCTTGTGTGTACATTTCTAACACTTTCAAAGCGAAGTCGTTTCTATTTAAAGAGATTCTGTGCCGGAGTGCCTCTTTCATCCTCAAGGTCAGCAAACAGAAGCGGTGTGACTCCTGCGACGCTCTGATCTCACCAGCACTCAATAAATCGACAGATTTCACATCAATCACAGCAAAGAGACAGCTGGCCTCACTGGATCAGATCCTGAACGATGTTTATATACAGCTAGTGAGAAGACAAATGACACAAATAATGTTCAGTATAGAATCTGACGCCTTATCGTCTACTGGAAAGGTCAAAATGTACGAACAAAATAAGAAATTAAAACATAAAGACAGTTTCACAGTGATCAGATATGTTTTCTGTTACAAAGAGTTTTATTATAAACAGGTTAATGTCAGTGACCCCTCCCCTAATTCACTCTCATCATGAGTGTAATTGATGTTACACACATGTCCTGGTTAAGCATGTTTATCCTAACATACACATCCTACAGATGCATTCAATTCAGAAGCAGTAAAATACTATAGAAAGGGCATCAGGGAGACCGAGACGGGCAGACAGAAGGATGATGGGTCTATAGACACAAATGAAAGGGAGTCAAAGATGAAATCATTTAGCCTGTCACAATACATCGCATTGTGATTAAACAACATATACTGCCGGAGGCTGCGGCCTCAATAGGCAGAACTGAAGGCAGTCGGCCATTTATTTAGCTTTCAGCGCTTATGAATCACTGTGTAATTGCTCTCTGGAAGGTCACACAACAAGAGCAAGGCCAGAGATTTGTCTGTGTGTTCTTTTCTCACCCCCCTTTTACCTTCATCGTAACACAAACCGGGCTGAACAGAGATCTTCTCCTCTCTGAGAACGACAGAACACATTCAGACTCTTCCTGTTTCTTCCTTACAGAGCAACGGAAAAATAATTAAATGACAGAAAACAGAAAGTAATGAATGCACACTGGTGTGTGATACATACTGGAGAAGAGATTGGGAAGACAGACACTGGTCATTATAAAAAGGTAGCAAAGGGTTTTTTATTCCTCTGTGTACAGATGCGTGTCTCTGTGTGTCTGAAGGTGCTTGAGGCGTATAGAGTCTGAAGTGCTGGATCCTCTACAGAAGGGTAAAGTGTGTATACACACCTGCTGCCCTCTCAGTGAAGTGAAGAAGAACAGAGGAACAGAGACATGGAAGTTGTTTTGTGCTAAGAAGATCTATGTTCGTTTCATGCCAATTCAATGACTTTAACTTTTAGCTCAGCTCTCAGAGAACAAGCTACACGTTAGCACTCCACTATTCATATAGACACAATACAACAGGCTAGCGCTTGCACATCGACTCTTTTTTAACCAGTAACGTCAAAGTCAATGTTTACCATACCGTACCTTACGGCTTTACTGTAACTCGACCGGTAGATCCTGACACTCATAACAGTCAGAGAGTGCTGTCTGTTATTCATAAATGTGCAGCGTGTATGAACTGTACAGTATGACACTTGGATTAAAGGATTTATGTGTCTGGTAAATGTTATGTGTACTCAGACTCAGTAGTACAGCTGATGGCTGGATATTGCTCAGGATGGTGTGCTACCTTGACAGTTTGTTTTAGTTCCCAGGCCTCATGAAAGCACTTGCCAGAAATAATGTTTGACCTCATGTGGCAGTGAGCAGGAAGCAGTATCAGGTGGAAAGACACGCTCCTGTCTAGACTAGTGAGGGTGAAGATCTGCTACGATCATCTGTACTTATACCACACTATTACTCATAACACGTCAACACACGTTAATACATTTAATTGAAATGAATCAGAATAACTTAAGCTTTGTTAATCACTTCGACCCAGAAACATTTCGAGTTTCATGCACTAAAGTTAAGACTCACTAAGCATTTAATCAATTATATAATTTCTCAGCTAGAAACATTATTGCATTAGACGGCTGTTTTTTATAACTAAAGTGCATAATGTTACACAAATTACATTAGACCAAATATAATTTGCTAAAGGATACAAAACGATGAGTTCACAATGTCAAATACAAGTATTCTGAAAAACTCAAACTTACATTCTGAAAGCCAAGACAGATCTCTGTGTAATATTGCCCTTCAAAAACATGGAGCTTGACAGGGCCGTTATGGAAAACACTAGAATTTGGTCAGATGATTATGAGTTATTAAATGTTAACACGCAATTTCAAAGTATTTAGAGTGGAATAGAGAAGTATGGAGAAGTACACAACTGAAGTTGAAAGTATTGTACACTGAAATACAGCAGGCTGGAAAGATGTGCTCAATATGTCAGTCACTGCTTAAGCAGGATTAATTCGTGTCCTCCATGAATCAGGCCTCTCCACACTGCCAAGAACAAAGAATCTCTTTTATTTGCATATAGATTTTTCATTGCACTCATGTGCTCCAGCCCTGATACTCATCTTACATTCGATTAAAAGCTGCATTTTCAGCCTGCTCATTTTCTGTCCTTTCACAGGCCTCTTGTGTATTAAAAAAAAAACACGGACAAATTCAGGGTTTCCGTAAATAGTTTTATTTGAAACATCGTTTGACAGCCAAGAATGACAAGATCACAGTTTGCCTACAGTGCTAATAACCGGGTGCTAATGTACAAAAATAAAAATTAAAGTAAAATAAAATAAAATACTGGGTGCTCACCCTCTAATACTGAAATACTTTTCTATGAAATATTATTTGAAAAATCGTTCAAAATGAGCTTTATAAAACATTTACCTTCTGAGAGGTAACACTGAACAAGAACAGACACAAACCGTCTGCTGGGTTTAGAAAGGACCAATCACATTTGCAACCCTTACGCATCATCAACCTCGGACCAATCAGCTGTGACAGAACAGTGACAAGTGTTTGACTCTGGATGTAAACAAACGTCTTAGTGTACATGAACCCAAGACAGTAATCTGAACTCATAACTTTCAGTATACATGGACTATTCATGTTTCATAACTCACAAAAAAACAGTAAATACAGGAAAACGAATACAAGCTTTTCATTGCATTAGTAGTGCTTATTTGGCTAAATAAAATGGAATGCGTGGACAGTTTCATTTGATAAGAGGTAAAATATTATAAACACAATAAATAAATCAAATAAATAGTGTGTCCTCTGTTGCTTGTCAGTTTGAACCTGAGAGGTAAAGACAGAGGTGAAATACAGATACTAACAGCACGACACCGCACAATTTTGTTTGCCCTACATTAATACTCCAGAAGACACATGTTTAACTTGTGTATTTTATAATAATGGCCGACTTTATCTGCAGTTGATTGCTTTATTAACAAGCCAATGAGTCATCGTTTGGTAGAAGGACAGACTTGTAGGCAGAAAATGCCTGCGTTGCTTATAAGGCAATATTTCCGGAAAGAGTCCCACCTCGTGCTTGCCTTACTGACAGTTTGTGTTGTGCTTTGTGCAGCGATAATTTCAGAGTTTAAAGAGCTTGCCTGGACCGAGCATGCTGTGACCCAATGATGCTTAAAATCATGAATGAGTTTTTTACGCTGTTTACAGAATGCCTACAGAAAACAAACAACAAATATGTTACATAAGTCAATTAAATGCTACAATTGGCCACATAGGCACAATTCAAGGCAAAAGAACCTGCTCATCTCTTTGTAGGTACATAAACACAACATGTCTTGTACAAGCATACAATTGTCAAATGTGTTATGGAAGAAAATAATTAAGGCTAATTTAATAAACAGTGGATTACCTTTTCAAGCTAAGAATGTCAAACAGTGAGGAGACGCAACAGCAAGCCAAGCACAATGAATCTGATATGATCCTGGAGTGATTTACAATCATCTGAACCTCAAGAGTTCACAGGCACACTGTTTATCATTCCATCAAACATCTTAAAGCTACAACATATCTTTTCAAACACACTGATACATGCTAGGAAGCTGCAGGAGCTTTTGACTGTGGGGTCAAATTTAGATAAATAATAAAACAGGCCCCACCCGTTACCAAATGCAGGAAAGCAAATCCATTTCTGTTCTCATATTACAAACAACAAAGTCCAGTGGGTTCAGAAACATGAAGATCAATGCCACACTTTCATGATCTTAGGTAGAGGAACAAACAAAGGCTTATCATCAGGTGTGACGTACAACTATTGTACTAGGAAACATTAAATTAATGTAGGAACAACGTTCCAAATCGCATCCAAAGTGCTGACCGGCTGAATCCCACTCCATGCACCGAACACTTCCTGTGTGAAATGATTTTCTCTGTAGTCATATAGACAGATCAGAGAATTGACTAATTCAGTCCGTTTGAGGCAACAACTAGTAAACGACTCGGAAAGCCACAGTCCTTCAAATACTGTGTAAGTTCCTTAAGGGTTATAAATGTATACTGTACAAATTCTTGACAAAGTATAAAACTTCTGTCAGACTAATTAACACAAGTTAACGCCAAATAAGAGCCATCCCTGTTTTTTGTAATGTATCGTACATGCAAGAGGTCTACACAACTCAGCGTGCTGTCCGTACAGTGCATGCGGAAGTACCATTGTTTCCAGTGGAATTTGTGTAACTCTTCCGAGCAGCTGGGTCGGGTGCTAAATGCTAACCTATCAATTCTAATTAAGATCACTGGTCACTGGAAATTAGGACTAAGGCAACAATGTTCCATATTATAGCTACAGAGTAAGAGTCATGCACAATAAAATCCTCATGGCAGGAACAGTCGCTGCTGGAGACGGCTGCTTTATCAGAGGCCACGTACGAAAACAGAGTGTCCGCTACAATTTCAGTTATTAGCGGTGGAGCTCTGACGTTCACATGCGTTTACAAGCGACTTTTCGGAAAGATGCAAATGAAACGGGGATCAGACTTAAACACATGCTTGTATGAGTGAATGACTAGAACTATTCAAAGCAACGAGGACAAACAGACGCCAACAGAACGCATCTATACACTGTTTCAATTCTGTTTGAACGCATAAACATTTTGTTGTCTGAGATCCTAAATTTGGTCTCTTATTAATCGATGCCTCTACGTATAGCAGCTTTAAATGAGAAAGTGCAAAACCAAATGTTGGGTTTTTAGCATTCCACTGTTCTAATCTACAATTGCACTTACTGTAACTTCGTAGCTAATACGTCAATAATGACGTACAGTATGCACTGGATTCTGGGATGCATTACAACAGAACGTCTACTACGGTTATATCTAAACTGTGTAAGTGCTTTTCAATATTGACAATTCATAATCAAAGGCCTCTAACTGTCAATCAAAGCTCAGATTCTCACTGTATTTCTTCAGACTCCGGTAAAATTCATCCTGAATAATCCTAACTGTGCGAATACAGTACCAGCGAGTCTTTCCTCTCCAATATGGGGATTCGTTAAATGGAAATTTTACGTTAACCGTTTATGCGTTAACTTGTACTTGTTTGGCGAGTGTTAAGTGCCATCTAACAAACTCACCTAATGAAGTAAGAATGTTTATTTTCTATAACTGTCTCTGTAATACATTTTATTTATTCCCCTTTTTACACGCCCCGCCTTCTCTGCTCTGCAGGTACTTATCTAGCTCCGCCTCTCTCTTCACGGCTTCCGGGTTGATTTTCGGAGCACCAGGGAAACATACCAGCACCACACTCATGTTGTCACGACTACCCTGTTGACACACAAAGAAAAACAGGATTGGATACTGCAAAATAAATAGAGAGTCACGTATGAAACTGCACAGCGGAGCAGAAAAATAACATCCAGTGTTTTCTAACGTCAATTCTGGAATCAAGATCGCCAGTAAGATTTTATTCATGGACATATTTACAAGACAGTGATATTCAACATGTATGCACAAAGATAAACATATAAGTTGTCTGAGAAACAATCAATGATAACCAATGATTTAAATGATGGAAAACACCTTATAGCTTGTGTTATTGGCATTCTACTGTATTGTCCTGCTGGCTGTTTAAGAGCAAAGGCCAACCGTGGCTTATCTGGCTGAGCTTACCTTGTACAAACAAGTGTCGACAATCTCATTACACACTCTCTCCAGGTCCTGCGTCACCTCCAGACGTGAGCGCACGAAATCACACAGTTCCTCGTTGGCCATTACGTCCCATATTCCATCACAAGCCAGAACCACGAATTCGTCCTCCGTCTCAGAACGTTCAATCTCATAGACTTCTGGTTCTGGGGACACCAGCTGCTCAGTGGGGCCTTTCCCATGGACACACTTGTAGTCAAAATCACCAAGAGCGCGGGAGACGGCCAGAGATCCATTGACCCTCTGGATCATGACGGAACCGCC
>JAZGTJ010011004.1:0-17420 GCA_036877575.1 Botia almorhae
AATCTAATGACCTGTGGTAGCATGCAGGGTGTATGCAGCTCACAACCAACACCCATCACTCCAAAGAATGGCTCTAGTGCCCACTCTCCCTCCTCCAGCTGGAAAAGAGAGTTGGGGACATTCAGGACCACCCTAGAAGAAAACATATCCCAGCACAGCTTAGTATGAAGGCAGATCATAGCAACAGCGATTGTATAAACAAATGTCACATGTATATAGAGAACAATATGTATGTCTGTGTCAGAACGAATTACATTAGTGACACGACATCCCAGCCACATTCACTAAAATATCTCGAAAACAACATTAAACAACATTAAAAAACTAGATGTTTCAAATGTTCCTTGAATATTTGAAATAAGATTTTTTGATAAATAATGGAAACGTTCTTACAACCTAAAACTGTGAGCTGGGATGACATTAAAGATTTTGAATCTGACCTGCAATCAGTGTCGGGCATGTCAATGCGCAAGTTCCTCTCTGAACGAAGCAAATGTTCAATGGTCTGCTGGACCTCCTCTGAGAAGAAATGAGACAGAACATACCTCATTTTAGTCAGTGTATGAAAACACATCTGCAGACAATGTAATGCTGCAATACTGTGCCATTACATTTCATATATTACAAATGGAAAAACTATTTATTCTAGTTTAAAGGACTGTACCACACTATTGTAGCATTTTATTGTTACCCAGAAGTCCACTTAAAATGTTTATCAAGGTTAAAGTGAAGGTCGTAACTGCAGCTTGGTTTCCATAAATAGTCCAGGTGGACTGAAGGAGAAGCTTTGAGGCATGAATTCTGGAGTATATATACAAAACACACCAAATGCTGTTATTCATGTTTCCTATGTGTCCCTCAGAGGATAACATTCTGCTCATAAATTAAACAGCTGCACAGATTAAACTTTCTGATAAGATTGTTTCATGTTAACACTTTCATCTTTAATCTGGTATGTTATTGCATTTCTTTATGTAC
Organism: Botia almorhae; assembly: GCA_036877575.1. Classification (NCBI taxonomy): domain Eukaryota; kingdom Metazoa; phylum Chordata; class Actinopteri; order Cypriniformes; family Botiidae; genus Botia; species Botia almorhae. The sequence goes on from JAZGTJ010011004.1 coordinate 979, forward strand.
CTCCACATCTCTGATTTCCTTTCTCCAAAATCATGAATGCTTTCAATCTCAGCTCTTTAATTAGGGTGGGCTGTTCCTCACTAATCCCTAGCTGCACTCGGTATATGACAATTTGTTTAATGTTTTGACTACAGAGACAGGATTTTACAAAGCATTAATCATATTCTGAGTGCAAACAGTTTTGCTAGTTATTTTAAATCTTAATCACCAAAGCTGCCAAAAATGATCCCCCCACACAGCAACTAGCAATATAAGCTTCTTCAACAGGTTTCTCCAATACAGACAACTGATCAATACTAGATAATGATGGGTGCTTTTTGGTCATCAGCACTTCCCTCATCTGATTATGTAAAGGCAGAATGACTCAATAACAACAGCTGAGAACACTAATGACAATATTATAACACTTCAATACTATTACACTGTTCAATACTATTACATTAAGTTCTCATGCATGTAAATAATGATTGTATTTTTACCATTATTTTATACAAAGCGACTTACAAACGATGAGAGCATTAAACATTTTGCCTTGAGAACCAACAAGCCGAGTCTATGAAGCTACATTTACAAGCGGATATTGTATTCTGTTAGAGACAGATGAACAGAAGTTTTTTTCTTCTTTAATTATATTGTCTTTGGTTTGTTTAGTAAATTTGGTGCTTGTGTATCTGATCTGTGTTGCATAAGTATGAAAAGCATTATAATGAGTACAATGTATGCTAATAATCATGATATTAATCTGACCCAGTAGGAGAGCACATTGTCGATGGTAGACGATGATCACACCATACTGAAGCTGAGAGGAAAGATAGAGGGAGAAACGCGGTCGAGGAAGACTGGGGTGAGTCGGAGGAACCTTGACCATCACATAATCCACAATGTCCTCACTATACATTTACAAAAATGAACACAAAGAACTGATTAACAATAAACATATAATATAATATACACGGTTAATATACAATAGAACAAACATCTCACATTATCACCCACTTTAATATTGTAATATAGTTAAATTACAAACTTATTTTTTTTACCACGTTCTCCTGATGTTGACCTTGAGGTACTCTCTTCTTGTTATCCTGATGCCTTTAGTGGCTGCCAGCCTGAAAACAACAAACAAACAAAACTTTTACAAACAAAACCATATATATTATGAGGTTGCCTTTCAGGCTGCCCTGGATGTTAGCAGATTAGCAGGGTTTAAGAAAAATATTTAGGCCGCTACACAACGTTGTTTATCAAATCAGGAGTAATATTGTTATTGTTTATTAATTTTATAATTGTGTTTATAAATAGTACTTACCAGATAGTAGAAAAACAGCCAGAGTGGCGCTGAAGCACGTTTGGGTAATAAAACATTTTACCTCAAAGTTCAGCTTTACTTAAATCTGAACACAGTTTATATTTAGTCTGCAATTTAACCTGAAAACTCTTGGATACACTTAACTACTGCTAAAAACACGTATCGTGTAGCGTGCAAGTATCGTGTATTTAGCGCTAAACCAATAAATAATGCGGTCGGCCCTCAGTCAGATTAGAGCTTCTGTTAGTATTGATTGACAGGTGACAAGGCTGCATATCAAAACCCACTGAGCGCCCTATATAGACAGTATCAGGGTTTAAAATAGTTGTCTAGGGCAGATAACTCAAATTTAAGAATGATTAGGTAATGGAAATATAATATAGTCTAACGAAACTAATATTTTATTGTTTAATTCTTCTTAAAATTTTTGATAACACGCAGTTTTATAGTTTACCTAAGGTGACAAATAATTTATTTCTGTGAAAATGTAGGCTATTTGCTTTCCAATGATTTATGCTATCTCATAAATTATGCAACGTGGCCTTGAATTTTTATTTGTGTTTGTGAAAAAAATTAATTCAGTCTGTCAAAATCTGTCGAGTCTGAAATGAACAGAAATATTTCATTTCGGGCCTATTCACGTTTTCCATTAGTCAGGCATTTCGCCCCGCCCCGTCCATTTCACTGACATAAGACAAGCCAATCAACACTCCGGAAAGTCCCCGGAGAGTTCTAAAGAGGAGGTCCCGTGTGACGTCTTATAATTTTTAAGGGAAGTGGGGAGTTTCACGCCACGCCTCTGCGTGAAGAATTTTTAGAGTCAGATTTAAGCAAGTTCAGCTATCTCGCACGTATTATCAGTAAGCGGGACAAACCGTGGACATGGCTTACCATAACCAGTACAGACCACCTCATTATAACAGCGCACCGCCGGATCAGAGCTTTTTATGGAATATATTTCAGAGGTAAGTGAAAACGTGATAGCCAATTCCGCATATGAACGTCTGTCGATGATTTGACAAGCACAGCAGTGTTCTTGCAAGCCACGTACAAGTACATGTGAAATGCATTGGGAGACTTTTCACTCCTTAACGCAAATTCATGTTTTCATGTGTAATCTCAGCCGGCTTCCAAATGGCTAAAATTGTTTTGCTTTACGACTGACAGCTGACTCCTCTCGTATGACTTTCATTATCAAGACATTAAACACAGTAATTGTTTAGTTTCTGTCGCAAACAGCGCAACGGTGTTTACAGGAATAACTCCGTGAAGCTTTTGCCTTGAGTTTTATCGTGAAAACCTGTCTTAATGTTTTTATTACGTTCACATACATAACAGTGACTAGACTCTTGAGTTGGTTCCGTTTAACTTAGTTGCTTGTTACTATAGTAATGAATTATGTAATACTGCAGAGGATTGACTTAAACGGGACGCGTTCTTGCGTGTGTCTGTGCTGTGTTTTAATAGTTTGTCAATCAACACAGAGGCAGACGCACGTTTAGCTGTTGCGTTGCGTCTGTCAGTTGCGTGCTGTTTCGTCGTCGCGCAACGCGAGCGTTGCATTTAAAGCGTTACGGGTCAAGTTAAAATAGTTCAGCTTTCAAACGCGTGTTCGGAGTCCCTGCGTTCTGCTGTATTAATTTTGAACGCAAATAACGGATCCTGTGTTAAGGTTCCTTATAACACACGAGTCCACAACGGAGAGACGAAGATCAAATGGAGGCTTGTCCGTGGTCATATGACTTGGGAATGTTTAAACGTGTTAGTGAATCACGACTGCTTATCTTTACCATAATCCGTTGCTGTGAGTTATCTGTCAATAGATGACTATCTTTTCGGAATTTCGATGACAATTCTAATTCCATGACATTTTCCATGACAACACTGAACTGCAAGACAATGTTTTTAAAAAACAGTGTCACATATTATGGTTAGATTGTGATTACTCATGGTGTATCTGTGTAATTGGTCATTATAACTGGAACTGGTTTACAGTTGTGTTATGATTGTGATTGCTTAAGGCCCCTGCTCACTTACTCTGCTTCAGTGCTGGGATGTAATTTTGCACAGGTTGGAGAAAATCTTGGTATAAAATTCTTTAATCAGAACATTTAAATGATGCCACTCTCACACTAAAGCAGAGAATGTTGGATTACCCTTTGCCCCTTGCCTCCAGGAAGACACCCAGATGTTGATATACATTCCATAAAAAAGGTTTTGGGTAGTCAAAAGTAATGAATAATCTGATTCATATTTTAGATACACAACAACTGATCAGAATTTCCTTCTAAATAAAGAGTGTTTTAAGGTGACGGTTGTGTGAATACAAGTCACAAGTTCAAACATTGGCTGGTGGGCAGGGTTATGCTGAACAAACATGACAACAAGACGTTCCCTTCACAGTTTACTGTGGTTATAAACCAGACTAAAGTTTCTTTCAAGGTTTTCGGTGTTCAGATTGAGGCCTCTTTCAGGTCAGTTGCTACTGTTTTTCTAAGACCTCTACATGTTTTTCAACTGCCTAGAAATGTTTTTCAACCATCTAACACATGCAGTGACATCGAAATGTAACTTAATGTTTGTTTCATAATAGTTCTACGCAGGGTTTTGGAAAGTGAAATCCCATTCTTCCATGATCTCTCTACAATTTAGACTAAAGAATACTGTGTTGTTTCCACACGGAAAGACTTGGATTTTCTTTGGAATTCAACACAGAACGGTCGTTATGGAAACACGTTTTTTTATGATTCAAGGCAAATGTGTAATGGAAAAGACACTCCCAATAGCAGAAATAGTCAACTGGCTCTTTGTGTGGCTAACTTTCCCTCCTGTAAAATCATCGCTTTGATGTTATGACTGAAGTGAATCATAGAAATGTCAGCTTAAGGCTGTGAACAACAGATTGAGCGAATGAAAGAACAAACCGAGATAATTTGCCTCCAAACACACACCGTTTTAAAACGTGTCGTATTTAAATTTATAGGTTAGGAAATACAGTTAACCAGAGTAACTTTTATATTGAGTAAGTGTATCTCTGAAGCCCTAAAAAGTGTACCTCTGAGTCCCTAAAACATATTCCAGTAGCTTCATTTTATTGGGCCTGTTTTGTGACCATGTCCTGTTTTGTGGTGTGCTGGTGGAGTGTTTCTTTCCTCTCCGATTACAATCCAATACATGTACATTTATGCATTTGGCAGACGCTTGTATCCAAAGTGACTTACAGTGTATCTTTTATTGTGTTCTAGTTATATAAAGAGGGTTTAACACGAGTTACGTTTACTTTAGCTAGCGACTCAAAAACATTGTTTCTGTTTCCTCCAGGGTAGATAAAGACAGAAGTGGGGCAATATCAGACATCGAACTTCAGCAGGCATTATCAAATGGTATGTTTTTTTCTTCATTTTACTTTTTTTATTTTATCATTCTAACATGTATTTGCTGAGATTGAAAGTTACACATTTAGCATATAGATATGAAGCACATATCGATATGTGGAGCTTTCCATAAGCTTGTTACTATGTATACTTTAGATTCTTTGTATACAGGAGCCAGGCTTTCTTTACTAACAGAAACCGGCAAACAGGAATTGCTTCCTGTAACAGTCAGTTGATGACCTGGCCTACTTAACATGATTATATTTGGCAGTAGGTTAAGCTAACTTGAAGTTTTCTAGCACCATGCAAATTCTTACAGTTTTCATATGTAAAGCATGTATATGTTAACGACTACAGAGGATTTTCAATTTGTATTTTGTTTAATTTATCATATATAAAGCATGTTTTTAAATGTATATAATATCTATATTTTTGAGGCTTTAGTTTTTAAACACTAGAGAAAATGTCCACACTTTTTTACTCTCCTTAGCAAGAGTGCCCAGTGACTAAATGAATTATTCATTAGTAAACCATGTGCGACAAACTCCACCGGGTTTTAATACAAAACACAGCTGAAGTCACTGTCACCTTTCATTTTAAGGTTGACAAACATACACGACAGTTTGTTCACGTAAAATATCCCAACAACCCATTATGCTTAATGAGCATAAGATAGCCTTGCTGCCAAAGTGGGTGGGAGATCCACCTGCCTGAAGCGGTTATCTGCTCTGAGCAGTAAGGTTTGTGTGGCAAATGTCTCATTGAGGTGCAAAATTAGCAGGAAACTCTGTTATCATTCTTGAAAGGTGGCTGTCTGAGTATGAGCTGAACGGTTTAATGAGCCTTCCATGTGTTTCTGCCAGTGTTGCTGCAGAGTGATGCTGCATGTATAGCACGTTATAGCACTCCAATGTTGTGCTCTATTTTTTGTCAGCAGTCTCAGTGTGACATCATGAAGTGTACTACTGTGTAACATCACAGTAACCATCTGACATTAAAGTGCCATTGGTGTTTCAATGCTGTTGTATTTTGAAAACAGACATCGCGTGCCACGTTGTGTAGCCCATAGCTGGTGCTTTCTTGCACTGGCTATGCGCTTCTTGTACTGTCCTTAGATTAGTGGTTCAGTGGTCAGGTCAAGCCTTTCAGCACTGCAAGTCCACATCTCTGCTCCTCAGAGACAGAGTGTTCACATCAGGTGTCTGATCTCAACACCCAGGGCAATATGTGCTGAAATAATCATTGTATGTCTACAGTGTCTTCTTCTAAAGCACACTTTAACAGTTACAGTTGAATATCTAAGATTGTGCTGCTTTATATGGAAACAAAATAATTTTCTGTAGTGTTTTTTCCACTGGCTGATACCAATATGTGTTCTCCTTTGTTTTGAGTGGGTCTTACACACCTGCCCATGACCTCCCAAAAATATTCATACTCCTAGTATTGAAATATTTACTCAAAATTTCCAAAAAAAATCTAAAAACAGAAACGGTGTATTATCGAGTGGATAAGGTAAATTGGTACTTACCTTATCGGTAATATGTGGGTGATAATCTCTAAATCACCAAATATCAACTTGACTTTATCACAAAATTCCCTAAACAAACATTCAGTGCAAAAAATCATTTTGTTTTTTGAGTGCCTTATTTCGTTTTCTATCATTAAGTGTCTTCCTCTGAACTCTGTGGTTTAGCTGGCTCAACACCTTTATATGCGCTCTTGATTTCCATAGACGCTGTTCTGGGCATTTGATTTAGTATTGCTGTTCACATAGATTTATATCAGAGGTCATTTGTAAGGGCTGTTGCTGTAGGGCCTGTGAAACACTGGCATTGGGCAGCTGTGATTTACCGTGTCATAACCGTTTAGTTTAAACTGGATTTTGCCCACCATCTCTAACCGCGTTATATAAATTCACTCCTGTGACTGGGGTATGATGAGTTTAAATCAAAACAAATAGAAAAAAAGACATAGAAATGTCCTATTAGCTCTTGTAATGTGTACATTTACATACATTTAACTGTAGTTGGCTTCATTTAATAGGACCGTGTGGTGTCTGACTGATTTCTCTCAGATGCGGGTTTGTTGCCTTAATAAAAGAGTCTTAAGGGCTGTTTTTAGAGTTTCTTGTGGCATTAGGGTTTGTCTTTTTAAACTAATTAGTTAAATATTTACATAGTAGGACTTGTAGAGTGTTTCGTCCTGACAGCTTGTATACAGGGTGCAAAATTAACCTTTTGCCATACTATAATATACTGTAATACATTTGTATTTTTAAAATCATCCCTTAATGACAATAGAATTATTTAACTGTTTATCATTACTTATTAGTGGCATTGTGGCACTCACAGCATATGCAGCTGTTGTGAAGAACTCTCGTCTCAGTGCAAAGAGAGAAAAAAGTAAACTTTTAGACAAGGGTTCCATCTTTATTGCTCGAGGCAACAAAGCTGAGATGCTCAAAAAACATCTTATACACTTCAACATATGATCTCATCGTCAGGTGACTTTTTTGGCAGTCGTTCATTTGGCACACCACCATTATTTATTACTGTCCCCATCTCCACTCTGATTATGGCAGAAGCACAGCTGGACTGTTTTTTAAAAAGAGTAATATATTTAAAAGTTATATTTTATATATATTACTTATATTTTTTCTATTTACTTGTTATATTTTCTTTGATAATATGAAAGTACTAAAAACTATGTAGCTTTCCTGTAGCTCAGTGGTTAGAGCATGGTGTTAACAATGCCATGGTTGGTCATGGGTTCGATCCCAGGGATTGCACATACTCAAATGTATAGTGATCAATGTGTAGTATAATGCAATGCAAGTCGCTTTGGATAAAAGCGTCTGCCAAATGCCTAAATGTAAATGTAAAAAGGCTTACATGCAGGGTATATTTAAAACACGCACATGTGCCAAGAATATGTTTAATCAAAATTGTAGGGATCAGTGAGTGTATTAAAAAGTATACCAAGTGTGTTTAAAAATATACCATACATGTCATGCCTATAAGACATATAAGAAAATATACCATATATTCCCCCCTTTGGGACATCCAAAAGTCCCACTCTCACCTGAGTGCTGCAACAAGACCAGTCGCCATGCACTTACATTAACTATGTGACTTTTCAGTGACCCTAATGGTCACACAAAGCCATGTCACAGCATTCTTGTTTCGATCTCCTTCCGATAGTTGTCTCGAGGCTCATTATTATATTATGTACATTTTTTAGAAGATTTGACCCCCTAAACCTCAACACAAATAGGGAATATGCCTTAAATGCTTAGAATAGGTGATATATAAAAACACTAAAATATTATAGCATAATCAGTGATGTAATTAATATAATATATATTTATGTGTTTGAGATTATATGTGTGTGCATCAACAGCGACATCTTCAGGGGTATACCAAAATAATAAACATAAAATTATATACTCTGCCTATCCAGAACTAATGATTGTAAGTAAGCTGTGTTCCCCAAAATAAAATACTAAAACATACGTTATCTCCCTAAGTAATCAAAAACAGAGAAAATGTGAAAGTAAAATGTGAAACTAAAAGTTTGGCGGCAAATTATGGAGCAGGTTTGACAGGGTCAATACAAGAACCAGAATTCTCCTCCGCTCTCTCTGGGCCCGGCTGTTGATCACCCTCCCACCGTCATCCTGAACATGTAAATCTTCCTCAAGAATATTATCTTCTGTTGCATAACGTTTATCAGGCATGTCAGAACATCTCTTGGTCGGGGCTGTGTTGTGGTATTTATGGCCCGCATCTGTTTCAGATTCTCTTATGTTGGTCAGCACTCCCTTGTTTTTCTTCTGATGTCTCTGGCTGTTCCTCAGTTTCCTCCTCTGCAGTTTGAGTATTCTTGAGACTCTGATTTAGTGATTTGAATAGTACTATGTAATGCTGTCTTCAACTTGTAGTGCTGTAGGTGTGGCTTCTACAACAGTGTATGGTCCCTCTCTCCTTGGTTCATTCCACTTCCTTCTGAACACTCTGAGATACATCTCCAGGGACTATGGGGCACGGTGTGTCCTCTTCCACTCGAGGTCCACATCTCTGCTCCTGTGAATACATGGCCTCATGTATAGCATTTAGTTGTCGCATATAATTTTTCAGTTTAATTTGCAATTGTTCCGAAGAAGGTCCCTCATAGGGGCCTCTTATAAAAGGTAGTGAACTTGGTCTGCCTGTAAGCATGCGGTTTTAAGTTTGTAATCCTGTTAGTTTGCATGCGATGATTCCTCAATGAAAGTTGCAAAGCATCAGTCCTGTTCAGTTAGTGTCAGCGCAAATTGTATTAATCTTTGCTTTGAGGGTTCAATTCACTCCACCATTCCTTGTGATTGTAGATGATAAACGCATCCCAGTCTCTCTTTCATTCCCAACTGCTGCAGTTTTTACCGTAATTTGAATAAATGCTGATCCATTATCCCAACTGATCTGTGATGGTATTCCATATCTGGGGATAACTTCTCTTGTCAAAAATTAAATTACAGTTTCAGTTCATTGGTCTGCTGAGGGAACTGCCTCCACCCATTGGCTGAATCTGTTTATTATTACCAATAAATATGACTTACTTTATCATATTCACATAATCCATCACCAAATGTTTAAAAGGTCCCTATGGCACCGGTATGTGTCCTATTGGTGCAGATGTTCTTTCTGACATTATTCTGAGCACAAATGTCTGAATATAGGGAGACAAGTATCCTTATTGCTTTATCTTGGTCAATATCCACCACAGTGATCAACTCCATGCGCATCAGAAATCAACAGTCAATAGGACAATTCATATGTGCTTCATGCGATCACCATATTCCACTAGCATCTCTAGTTGCCCCCCTTTGCTGCCACCGTCAAGGTTCATGAACACTTTGTTGCTATTTAATGTGAGCAAGATTATAAATTTGTGGCTAAGGCTGTATGAGTACCATGGGTGTCATGACAGCAGTGTGACACCCTGAGGCCTTTCTTGCCTCTAAATCTGCAGCATTATTCCCTAGAAACACAAAGTTGTTGACTTTTTATGTGCCTGACGTTTAATAATTGCCAGGCATTTAGGTTGCATCATAGCTGATATTAACTGTACAATTTGCTCTGCGTGTTGTGTTGGAGTTTCATCACTCTTTTTAAATCCTCTTTGTTTCCACACAGCTCCGAACAAATGACACTCTGTGAGCATAGGAGTCAGTGTAGATATTTACAGTCTGGCCTTTTGCCAGTTAGCAGGCTGCCGTTAAAGCCGTCGGTTCAGCTAACTGAGCAGAGCACTATTGTTCACAATGTTGTGAGATTATGGAAACAAAATTGTTTCCTTTGCTCTTAACTACAGATAACCCAGAGCGATTTCCCAGGAAATCTCTGAAACGAGACCCATCAACAAAATAATCTGCATCTTGAATTGGTGTAGATTCTAAATCAGGTCTAAGGCCAGGTCTAAGCTAATGATTCAGCTACACAATCATGTGGTGTCGCTTCATAATCTAATGGAACACAATTTGCTGGATTTACAGTATTTATAAAAGGAAGTCAGGGCCTCACTAAGTGCAGTTCTCTGAGAAGAGCATGTCTGGCCATTTTCCAGCCTACATAAAGATAAACAGTGACTATCAACTCCCTCACTATCAATGTATATGCCGTCAGGGAGCAAAGTATTAGTAAATGTAGTTTACAAAGAGCTTTACTTTCTAGCAAATTAATGAGTTAAAGTCGATTCTTTCTTCTTGGCTTTCAGACAGGCGGTCATGGAGTGGTCATGGGTATCAGCTGCATTTGTCCCGAGAATTTTCACTGTTCACTGTTTACTGTTTATGAACTTGCCAGACGTGGGGAGCAGGGGCATGAGTACGTTGCTTTAGTGTCTGTCATAATAGGTTCTTGGTCAGCATTTTCACTTAGCATTGGATGATGACCTCTCCAAGTAGAATCCCCTGGGCACAGTAGGTGCAGATGACTGCTGCACATTTCTCAAAGCAGCTTGGGCTGGTGTTACTGCTAGGGGTGGCTGGACAGTAGATGCAGGTGTATTCACTGGAGCCATGATTGTTCTTCTTCTGTTGTCTTTAACAACAGCTTGTGTCTTCTTGCTTTCATTTACCATCTTATCGAGCTGTAGCCGAGCCAGCTTTCTCTGCAGATCCCTCCCTGATTTCTCATCTTGAGTTCGTGTTGCTCAGTTACGTGTGTAACATGGTCACAGACTTGAAGTTCAAACCGACCACATATTGCATTTCTGATCTTTCTCTGGATCTCTTTTCAGCCCTGCTTTAATGTCTCCAGTCGCCAGCATATTTCCCATTGTCTCTCTTTTAACCACTTTGATCTACTTTTCAGCTCCCTCATGTGTGTCAGGGAGCCGAGCAACCAGTCCATCCAAATCTTGTTGTAGCCCATGGCACATACTGTCCTTGTTTCCCTTTTATTAGCATTGGCAGGACTGATGCTCCTCTGGGTCCACCATCATCAAACATGAGGTTCTCTGATATGAGGTTGCTGCTTACTGATCTCCTTAGTCTCTCTCCTTCCTCTCGGGACAATGTAGGCAGTCTTTCTCCGCGTTCATCTTTAAGGTAAAGGCTGCCTGTCACTCGCTTCTCTTTTCCTTTTCTTGGCATCTTCTTAGCTAATCCCATACCCTCAGTTTGCCTTTCTCCTGATGTGTATCTTCTACTGTTATGACAGTGGAGTTTCAGTGAAGATGTTTGCCACTCCACTTCTGTGTTTGATGATATGTCTGTTACCTCTGTGTGTCCTGACCGCTTTTCTCTGGGTGTACTTGCTTTTGCTTTGGGCTTCACAGCTGTGTCTGCAATCCTAACCTTCTTTACCCATCGTAAATCTGCAGCTGCTTCAGCATAAGCATTACGACAGGGTAGTGATAAAGTATCCCACTCATCTCTCTCATTTCTAACTCCTATTCCACCTAAAGGGTCTGCAGTTTCCACCCTATTTCCTGCCTTACTTTCTTCCTGCCTTTTTCTCTGTCTGTCTCTATTTTTACTCCCCTTCAAATTGTAAATCACCCTTCAGTACTGGCAGTTGGTTTTTAGGTGCTTCGTAAGGAGGTGTCTCTTTGAATGTTTTTTGACTTTTTCTTCATCCTTTATTAATTTTTTTTTTGGTTACTTTTACAGTTTTCAGGAAGTGACGTCATTCCTTTTTGAACAGATTTAACACATCGAGCTCCTTTTGTCTTTCAGCTTCCCAATCTTTGCTTTTGTCTTTTGGTTTGTAAATTTTTATCAAGGCCTCCATTTCCTCACACAGTTACTTTAACCATGCCACTCTCTGGACATTTTGTTCTTAAGTCATGTGTTCTCTTTGTCTATTGTTTGGAAATTATGTTCATAAGTTCTTTGCTGAACGGGTACCTGGACCCCAACCATTCCAGTGGTGTGGATGTCATAATCAATGTGTACAAAGATACTTTTTTTTATTTCTTATTTCTTATATTGTTCTTATTCTGATAATCAGAATAATTTCTGGTTGTCTGGTGCAATAATCTGCTATTATTAAGTTTATCAGTGTTTCACCGAGGTGTTATTTCACCGTTCTCACCACAAGTGAACAATATTTTACTTTCCCAGCTCACTGATCTTGTGTGTGCATAAACGCTTATCTCAGAGCCTATCAATCAGTCTATTTGTGTTCCCCTCCCCAGATATACCCTTGCTTTTCTCCCAGTATAAAATAAAGAGAGATTAAAGATCTTAGCACTCAACTCTTATCCTCTCACACACACTCACATAGTCACACAGTCTTTCACTCTATGAAGCTTCTCACATTCAACTCTCATAGCAATGTATCAGCATAGTTTAACAGCACATAAACACCATATCTGGCAAACAACAGTAATTCTACATCTCATGCCTCATGCGTGACCTGCCTTGCAGGATTTTGGAGTGCCTCTTTCGCTCCTTACTTCTTTTAATTACTTTAAATCAGTTTAATTTATAGAGGTCTAGGAGTGCCAACACTGCTCTGGGCTCACCTTCAGCAGACCACACAAAAACTATATGCTAGAAGCAAAAATTTGCTTACCTCTATAGGGGCGCGAGTTTGTGCGGTCCGCTTGACTGCCAGCCCGTTGCAGCTTTCAGCCCTCCTGCCTCTTACCAATCACGTTGGGGTCACTAATTTTATGTTGCGGAAAAATCTTTCTCAATGCAGCAAAAACAATTCCTAGACAAGGGTTTCTTTCCATGCTCAAAAACGTCTAACAACCTCGTATCTGACTCCCATTCTCATACACTTCAACATATGATCTCTTACACTCCTTTTTTGGCAATAGGACCTACACTCCTTTTTTGGCATTTGTTTGGCCCGGTACCATTATTTATTACTGTCCCCATCTCCACTCTGATTGTGGCGGAAGCACAGTTGGACTGTTTTTTAGAAAGAGAAATATATTTAAAAGTAATATAAAAGCAATATATTTTCTTTGATAATATCAAAGTTTTAAATGAAGGCTTACACACAGGGTATATTTAAAACGTGCAAAGAATATGTTTAATCAAAACTGTAGTGATCAGTGAGTGTATTAAAAAGTATATCAAGTGTATTAAAAAGCTCAGCACTGAGAAAAACTTGTGTTGTGACAGATGCTTTCTTTAGTTCTTTAGTTTACTGGGTACTACAATTTGATTAAAAACCAACCATGTATAATAATACAAATAAACTTTCTGGCCATCTGGTGAGTAATTTGTCAAGTCAATTGTTACTTGGCGAGTGTTCATTTTGAATGCTTATGCTAGTATAACCTATAAAGTATCAAGCCCTTGTGTTAACTCATGCAGTGTTGTTGTATGTGTGCCACTGCTGTGTACTTGCCTAGTGTAGCAATGTGAATGCTGTCGTTTTTCCATGATTCGTCTCAAAGTGGGTAGTGCCGTGACTAGAGCCACTGTGCAGCGCATAGGGGCATCTTTGTGCCTCTCTGTTTCTCTCTGCCTATTCGTCTCTCTCTGTTTCTCTGTCTGATATAGGACCACACTATTTGCAACAGTTTACCTAATTTTATCAGGATGACCTTGGTGGAAAAGGAAAATATAATTTTTGGCCAGATTTCAACACTACCATTTCAAAACCATTACAAAGCTTTTTCTGTTCCGTCCTGTATTTTCTGCCTTCCTGGACTGTTTACATCTGCCCCAGTTCCAACAAGTTTCCATTGCATATTTCCCCTCTCTCTCTTAACAGCTGTGTGTGTGTGAGAGAGAGAGAAAGAGGGAGAAGCCATGACTTAGCATTTGAGAAAGATTGGCTTTATTTTACAGCTGTATATTATTGTTCTTTTTGGTAATGTAACCCCCAGCACGCCTGCTGTGCTCTGTATGTGATCATTTTTTGCAGAAAGGTAGGCTTCACTGTACTGGGATCAGTGAGTGGCCTATAAAAACTTTAATTTGCATTTCTCAAATTCAGCAATGGTGGCAATTGAAACTGACCAGAAATGTCTTAGTTTACAAAGTGAAGTTATTTTTATGGCAACTGAGCAAGCGTTAAAATGCCACTCCCTAGTGACCTCATCTTTATATGTATGCACATTATATGTATACTATATAAAACATAAGAAATAAAAAGAGGACAGAGAATTAAATGATCTATATGCATTGGTTGTTTATTGCAAAATAAAAAATAGTATTACTTTCAATTTTGTTCATTGGTAAAGTCTAGTGGTTCATCTACCCAGTCTTCACATGTGTGAATCATACCTTTGTGTAGAGACTTTATTTTCATAATATTTTATCAAAATGTCATTTTCTTCACATCTGAAACAGTTGTCTCTTCTGCTGATGTAATCAAAATCATGCAGGCAGGGATAATAATATGAATAATAATAATATTATAGCCTGTTTTTTTCATGATTTAGTCAAATCTGAATAAAATCAAGTCTTGCTCTCCAGTACATTTATTTATTTATCTCTGAATATTCTGTGGCACTCATATCATATCACAAGAGTGGGGTAGTCTGTGATTGTTCTTTCATGTTGTTTTCAAGATGGAACATCACAAAATTATTAATATGCTGCTTTCGGAAGTGACTGGCATATGGAGTCAAGCTTCTGCTTAATGTTTCAGTAATGACTTATATGAAATTTAATCTGTGCTGTTTCATTTCCAGGCACATGGACACCTTTCAACCCTGTAACCGTCAGATCAATTATATGTGAGTATTAACACTGTCTTCTGTTCATGCGCACAGTTGCTCACAAACTGTCTCTGGTTTACACTCTCAATGCTCCGTTTGTTTGTTTTCTCCATGGAAACCACTTAGGTAAAAACACTCAGTTGTTTCAGCTTAAACCGGAAAAATGAAGCTGTTAGCTGAGTGACAAGTAGCTCAAAATATTAAAAGCAGCAGCAGAAATCAGTCGAGGTGTTTTGGGCAAGGTTGTCATTAATAATTTTGTGTATATTAATTCCTATCTTCACCTCAGTTATAGAGGACAAGCATGTAATAAAATAGTCCAAGCATCTCACGACACACAAATACTTTCTACAAAAATGTTTTTGTTGTGCATTTGTGGATTAAAGGTGACAAAATGTACCCTAAAAAGTTCCTATTGAAATAGTAATGAACTCTCTTTCTTCAGCTATGTTTGATAGAGAAAACAAGGGTGGAGTTAACTTCAATGAGTTCGCCGGCGTTTGGAAGTACATCACAGACTGGCAGAATATCTTCCGTACCTACGACAGGGATAACTCTGGGTTTATTGACAAGAACGAGCTCAAACAGGCTCTCACCGGCTTTGGTGAGTGTTATTGCTTAATTATTGGGAATAGATAACCCAAAAATAACAATGTTATTTTTTACAAAATATTGTTGCATAAAAATGAGCTGCTTGGGCATTCTGCTTATCATCTCAGTTTTTACTGCATTGAAAAAGAAATACTATGGGTTTGGGTTTGTAAGAGTATTAAATGTAAAAAATAATGTAAATGGTAAATATTGACCTATGTTACTTCTGAAGAAAATGCTAAACTTTAGACCTTTCTCTCTTCACTCAGGTTATCGTCTTTCAGATCAGTTCTACAACACACTGATAGAGAAGTTTGACCGCCAGAAGAGGGGCCAGGTGGCTTTCGACGATTTTATTCAGTGCTGTATTGTTCTACAGGTAATGATCCACATTTAATTTAATAGTCACAGAATGGTGTTGCCCAACAGAACTCACTTACCCTTGCTTTAAAATGAGTCATACAAATATCACACAAGCAAGAGGGCTGTTATACCAGCAATAATCTGGTCGTGGGCATCAGCTTCATATTCACTCCGCATTGCTTACATACTCTGTATACTTAAATACTCTGCAGTGAATGGTACAAATGGCTAAAACATTACAGTGTTGTGTCATGTTTATATGTTTAAATTATTGGTAGTAGGGCTGGGCGATATGGATTAAACTGTATCACGATATCAGTGTTTCATATCGGTCGATATCGATAATTATTGATATATTTTATGACCCAATTAAAATAAGGATCAGGAGAAAAATATATTACATTTAAACATTTATATTTTAAACTTAACCTTCCTCTGATCATAATCCCCTCAAGGCATCTGGCTTCAAAGGGTGAGCGCGGCTAAGGTGGTACATCAAGTTCGGGGTATTACCAGTCTTGGCGGGGACGATGGTCTCGCATAATTTGCAGACGACATTAGTCTGATTACGGTCAGATTTATAAATTATATCCAAAAAACTGCCATACTGGCGAGCTGACTTTTCCTCTTTTATT
>JAZGTJ010011005.1:0-17418 GCA_036877575.1 Botia almorhae
ACACACACACACAACCAAGTAAAAAGTTTGGGGTCACTTATACATTCTCTTATTCACTCTATTCATCAATATTTCTTTCACATTTTCATCAAAACTCTGAAGAAACAAATGACACTGAAAGTTATGTTGTGACTAAAAAATCTAAAACCAGTCAAAACTGTTATATAGTCGTGTACTTAAAGTAGAAAGTCAAGTCAAGTGATCCTTTTGACCAGTAGTGTGTATAGTGTGTGTATATATATATAATATACGATTTCTGTACTTTATATGTGGTGCAAGAAGACAGGAAGAGGATAGGCCAGACTCTGTATTATCCACATAAGCACCAGAACTCAATGTGTTTGAAACTCTAACTGCTGCACCACGGCTCCAACTAACCGAATCACTGCGTATCACTGCGAGTGTATTTCATATTTAAAAAAATACAAAATGGACTAATACTTAAGATCTTTCAGAATTTGTCATGTGAAAACACCAGTAACTGTCTATCCAAATGTAACAACAGATGTCATTAAAATCATAAACGTAGATACTCAAGTTGTTTAGAGACAAACAAAACAAGAATATTTTTATTACATTGCGGATGCTTTTCAATAACTATGTGCACGCAACTCACCTCAAAATCTTGGTATTGTTCCTCTGTAAGAGATTTCTTGGCCACTACTAACACCCTCAAGCCTTCTCTGGCCATATTCCCACACTGATAAAGACAGCAGAAAATTCCCAAATTACAGGTCATATAGTGTGCTGGCGTCAGCATTACGTCAATCGAATTACATTCTGCATTTGTTTATATGTATCAGAGAGAGAGACTGATCACCTCTTCCTCCAGCCAGTCATTGTACTGAACAATCCCAGCCATTACCACATCTGCTCCCTTCATGTAAAACGTGATCTCTCCTGTAGATTCATCCTGTCCAAAACAAAACAAATATATCATTAGGAGTTTAAGTTTATTTACATGAAAAATTGTCATCGTTTCAAAGCAGCTGTACATGAATAATATCTTTAAAGCAGAGTACACAGCACACACAGACAGACACACACACACAGACAGACACAGAGAAAACAAGGGAGGAGAAAGCCAGGTAATATATTATGCAGACTATACCGTCATATATGGGGTACGAACAGTTAGTATGAAATTATTATTAATAATAAGTGCAAAATTAAAGCTGATTACAGCAGCCCCCTGACGGGCAGTACAAGGGCAAGGGCAGTACCGTGTTCTTGGTTATCTAAAAACACTGTATTACAGACACTAAAGAACGCCGGGCCTGTGGAATTCGGCAATGCCTGGAATAACATGCTCTCAAATAAACAGGAAAACTTCCCAGGTAAGCAGGAGAATCTTGGCTGTTTTTCCAAGCATTGTGGGACATGAATTTTGGGTTTCCTCGATCGTTCTTTAAGGTGTTTTAAAAGGATTCTAGAAAGGAAACTAGGTTCAGTTACTGGTTTCCTGAGACACATTTACAGGCTTAAGTCCAAGCCAACAACAATAGCTCACAGCTCGTACAGGGAGAGAGTTAGTCATCAAGCCCGGGGCAGGGTCACAACTTTCTCAGATAAATGCAAGTCTAGTCATGTGTTCTTTGGGCTGATCTTCAGTTTTGATTTATTGCTGCCAAGAATTATAGACAATATATTTTTCATGTTTGTAATGAACACATGACTAACGCTTGTCCAAAACGCAATCCCATGATGCTAAGGTGATGTGAGGGGTTGCCAGGGTGTTGCTAAGCAATTCTGGTGTTGCTAGGTGGCTGCTGAATGTAAAATGAGCCTAAGCTTGGGTCTAAATAACATTCTGGTCTGTGGATATGACTCATTGTCATGGTCAATGCACGCATATGCTTACATTTGTGTAGTCACCTTTAAATAGTGCATAAAATGATCTGTCATACATTTTGTTTGGTATTTTTTATTAATTTAGGTTTTTATTAATCCCAGATCTTGAATGTGGTCTCAGACTTTTGGATCTTTCTGTATACCTAAATAATTTGTATATTAAGGTAGTTATGCTTACATTAATGCATTTAAGAAGCTTTTAACCATAGAGACTCACAGTACATCCAGCTTATACGTTTTAGATATTTAATAGCTGTATAAATATATTTAATATATATTAAGTAGCTGCATGTTTTAGGGGCTAAGATAAACACAAAGTTTATGCAAATCTGGGACGAGATTATTTAAAGCTGCTGGCTGCGATACTCACGCGCACGATGATGCCCATGCGTTTGCTTTCATAGGTGAAGGGGAAAATCTGCAGGATCGTGAAGTTCAGAATCTGTCCACTAGGGGTCCTCAGTTGCATTGACGACTGATCTCTCCCAACCAGCGTCAAACCGACGCTCTCCGTCCACTGAACCAAAGACACCTAGTAAGAAAGGGAGACCGACAGACTGAGAGAGAGACAGACACAGAACGCATAAAGTACTCGAGTTTTCCGCATTTCCTGAGTTTCATACATAAATGTTTTCGAATAACAGGACGTTGAACAACAGGAAGCAATTTGTGCGGTTTTCTATCAATCTCATTTGTCAACGTCGTTAGTAAATTACTTAAGCATGTCACGCGCCGTTTTCCTAAACAAGAAAGCAAAAACAAACTCAAAATCAAGCAGCCACTCTGTTTTAAATCCTGACTGGTTTCCTGTGAGGGCAGGGGCAACTGTTTGGACGTGCGGTGCAGAAAATGCAAGCATGCAATAGAGCACCAATTATAAGCGCGTTCTCTGCTGGGAACATGCGAAGATAAAGGGAAACCACATGTCATCCATTAGTGTGCTGCTGAAGGGGGTATTTCTGGGAGGCAAAAGTTATTGCCCAATAACTTCCAGACCAAGGGTTACAAAGAGATCAAAAACCCTGATTTCAAATGCCCTCCCTGACTAGCTGCTAATAACATATCTCACAGTATATCCAGATGGGCAGACCGCTGCCGGCCCTCGCTGTTAGAAAAAAACAAATGAGGCTTATACACACTGCATAAAGAAATGATGATTTTAAACTATTTAATAAGAACTAGAACTGTCTTATTAGTTTAAGAACATCTAGCTTTACATAAAGACGCCTGCTGTTGTGACAAAGATCTGATTAACACATTTTTGTACTATAATTCGTCCAACAAACTGAATAAATTGTTAATTTATTTCATAAATGCAGTGACGTCTTTTGTATTCCGCAATATAAATGCATTTGTTTTTATGTTTACAACACGCCTAGAGACGCAACAAATGCGTCTAAAACAATACCAGATCAGTTTGGTGTTCATTTCCTAAAATGGTTTGGGTGTTGTGGTGGGCTCCAGAAAATCTGCTTAGTCACAGTCAGTCTGGTGGCTTCTAGTGATTCAAAGCTAACCAATAATAACGTAAACGATGATGTGTACAGAACCACAGGATGGGCTGATTGATCGCTGCATGAGTCACGGCCAACCACTCGCTCCTGGCACATGTGCTTCTGGGTTCAGTGCCCAGATGTGATCAGAAGTGAGACAGCACATCTGCAGGTTTGCATGCTGTTATTTATGAGGAATACCTGTGCAGGGGCGATGAAGCGTGACTCATTAATTTTTTTGAGGGTGTCATCAGTTTAAAATGAGCTGATTATTCCTCAAATCCTAGGCACCAATGGAGGATTCATATGTCAGTATGGGTAGAGAGCAGGTTTAATTTGACACAGACAAAATGAGGCTGTGTTGTCTGTTCATACATTTCTACATTATATTTTTGATTTTTTTCCTTGATTTGATTTTTGGTAAACACTCTTTTTATTTTTTGGAACATTTGCTGTGTGTCTCAAATAATATTGTGTTTGCACAGTGTAAATAGGAGCAAAAACAAAGTGGATCGGACCACAACACCATAACATTCTCATAGCCAATCAGCAAAAGGGGGCATATGCGCCAACTATTAGTCGTTGCCTGTGTTGAATAGCGTGTTCATTATGTTGAGGGCAGAGCAATGAAGGAAGGGGTGTGTTTGTTAGGCTATTATGTCATCAAATATTGTTAAATTATGTATGGTACCTCGTCTGGACTTGAGGCTTGATACACCCTGCATGTATCTTCATAGTGCTGTTCAGCCTCCGCCTGGTCCGTCACGCCGTTGGATTCGTACACCGGCGTCACGTTGTGCACCAGCGCGATGGCCTTCACTGCCTCATGCACGCGACTGCTGATGGTCTTCCTCACTTTGGTGGCGCCTGGAGCTCGCGAAGCCTGAAGGTCTTGAGGGGGCTGTGGAGATATGATGATATGATGAGATATGATGTAATGGTCTGTATCATTCAAACTTCAATCACAATAAACGGGGGACCGTGACTGAGTTAACGTTAAGTTAACGTTTCGTTAACCGCAATAGCTAAATATCCTGTTGATATTTAGCTATGGATTTAGCTCGTGGATTGAGATCGTGATTAACATCAGACGCACCTTTAAAAGCAAGAAAACGTGGTTTGCAGTGAATTTAGAACAGAGGCAAGTGTTTTTATTCACTATAAATCATGGTCTACTGCATAGGGATATTCCATTTACCTGGCAAAGTTTCATTAAAAAACACACAGCAACAGTGATGTAATACTGATGTAATAAAGTCACAGGTGTATCTTTATAGAGTAATTTATAATGGCTCTGAACGCATCTCAACCAATCAGAATCAGTGACCAGAACTACCGGTTTTATAAGATGCATTTAAATCATGTCTAGGAAGGAAGCTCACTAGGTTTTGGAGCAATGTACACCTTTTTTTAACATACTTGTCTAAAATGCAACTCATTGAAAATGAGTTAACCCTTTGCACAAAGTATAAAGCAATTTTAGGCGTCTTGGTAATTTTTTAATCCAAAACTGAACACAATCTGTTGACAACAACATTAAATTGTCCACCTCTCTAATTACCAATAAATCAAACCTTGTCAATATCTTGAAAAAGCATCTATAAACACAACCAGGTGTCCGCATATATGAACAATTACCTTTAGCATTTAGCTACTATTTATAGAGCACATATTTCCGAAGGCTAATGGCGGAGTTCATAAGTTTGTTTATTAGCTATTATGAGGCCGGAGTTGGTGTGACCTTTGTTTCCTGTCTGAGTGACCTTTGGTGTCAAACAATAATAGATGTCGGGGGGGTTTAAGAGGCCAGTTTTATAGGAAAAAGTAAAACAACAGTAATTGAGCTGCCTAAATGTGTTAGCTGTAAAGATTATGCTACAAAATACATTGTATGTTCACAAATTTAGCTTGTTGCTAACAAAGTTTTAGCAGTATCAAGCCATAATAAAACAAGGT
The DNA here is from genome assembly GCA_036877575.1 of Botia almorhae. Classification (NCBI taxonomy): domain Eukaryota; kingdom Metazoa; phylum Chordata; class Actinopteri; order Cypriniformes; family Botiidae; genus Botia; species Botia almorhae. The sequence goes on from JAZGTJ010011005.1 coordinate 5,301, forward strand.
ACTATCAGTATATAGTATATACTATATAGTACTCTATAGTCAGTGTGCAACTTGATGCAGTCATAGTAAAGACTGTTGGTATTAAGAGGACACGGCAGTGCTATTACTTCCTTTTCTCTAGCAAAAGAAGTCCCGCCTTCCAGTAAAACAAGCCAATCGTCAATCACTAAAGACTAACAATTCTCTGGGGGAGGGGCTCGTTACAGAGTACTGTCAAGTGCTTGCTAATCTTTGTACAGTAGCTGGACCAACTTTGAAAAATGTGTTTATTTAGTACAGTTTCAGCCTCAGAAACAAAATTTATTGAACAGGTCACTTCAGATTTAATTGTTGGTCAGGTATACATACATAAATAGCAGCCCGGAACTATTACAAATATGGACGCAGAGTGACGTGACTTTCCTTAAAGAGACTTTGGTCATAGTCAATAGGCCACGCAAAGAATTCTGGGAGTACCTGAGTATAAGCGCTGAACACGTGGCTCTGCACCTCATCCATGGAGTCCATCCCGTACGCCACGGTTCCAAGATGCAGTCGCCTAAACACCATCTCATTCTGAGTGAGAGTTCCTGCACAAATCATTAACATTACAAGAGGATGTTAATAAACACTACTGCTAAGACGATTTTAAGCGATCCTTTCTAAGATGCTTTTAATCCAAGAACCTACTACACAAACGGTTCCCCTGGACTAATTTGAGTTTTGATGATGGAAACACTTAATGTAAAACAATTAAAGGGCAGTGGGCCGATTTCTGAGCGATGTTGATATTTAAAATCGACACTCAAACACTCCGCTCCATTCATTGATCCACGCTCCCAAAAAAACAAACAAGCTATTCAACACAGGAAATGACTAACAGCTGGTGCACACGCCTCCGATTGCTGATTGGCTACAAGAGTGTTACGATGTTGCAGTGATCTGCCCTATAGTTTTTCACCTATTTACACAGCCATGACTATGTGCGAACACAATATATTCTTTTTTTAACACACACAGAACAGTCGTCTAGCCAAAATAAAAATAAAAAAGGTTTGTTTGGGTGTTCATTTCAATTTTCAACAGCGTTTCTCAGAAAAGCTGCATCTTTAATGCAATCAGCGATGATGCAACACTGGAGCAACGACTGGTGTGGGTTTTGTTTAACCTTATGCAAGACCTGTGGACATAAATGTGTGCTGAAACAACCCAACACAATGCAAACAACATGAATGATGTGCCACGTATTGTATCATGGTTTAGTAAGTAAACTAGTTTGCAGAAGGCCTCAAACAATTAATCATCCAGAGCAACTGCTTTAGACAAGTTAAATGCTCCCAAGCGACACATATTTCTGTCCAAACAAAGCATACTACTATATACCTGTTAAGATTAGCACACTATTACTATTGCTCAAACTTAGAAAGGAAACAGACTGTTAACCCTAACGGCATTTCCTGATGGACATGCACTTCCTGTACCTCAAAACACAAACTAAACAATACCAACATTAATGGCTTGTTAATGACAAAGCGTCTTGGATTCATTTCCCCACACCTCCTGCTCTGTCTGCTCTTAAACTGAGCCTTCTGATAGTATTTCAGTCAGGCGTCGCTGGTCTACCCCTTACATTACGGTGACCTCTGACCCCTTTAATTCACCGCCTCAGTCAAGCTACATCAGGACCCCTGTGGGAATAGGGCCATAATTTTACAGACGGTCAAATGCATAATTCTGAGGGTTGTGCATAGGGTTTTCCTTCCTAATTCTGTGTGGTAAATAGAGGTGTGGGTTAGGGTTAGGGTTAGGGTTAGTGTGTGTGTGTGAGATGGGAATCTTCAGATCATCTCTGATTTAGGGCTTTTAATAAGTGGCATGTCTGGGCTCACAGCACACAGCTTTAAGACCCGTAAGGCCCTCAGATGTTTGCGTTCTGCTGCAGCAAAACCTTTAAAACACACGTCAACACTATCAGCTCTCAAACTCATCATCTCATTTCTGTACTGGTCCGTTCAGAAAAGCCCTGTGCATCATAAGTTAAATAAAAATAAAGGCCAATTATTACATAATTGTTCTGAATATGGCTGTATGATATTGAAACAAATGATATGCGATGATCTTGCTAAATAACCTGTTATGCATTATGCAACACTTTACATTCGTAAAATCAATTTATATTTTATTAAAATATTCATAAAAACTCAGAAAATTCAATGTTTCACATCCTTCCTCTGTCCACAGAGACCGAGGAACAGAAATATCATACCAGTTTTGTCTGTGAGGAGATAGGAGATCCGTCCCAGCTGCTCTGGTATGGTGCTCGCTCTGACGACCGTCCCTGGAATCTTTGAATCTTTCTTGATCATCCAACTGAACACCATTTTGCCCATGTCCAAATTCACACGCAAACTGTGAAAAAACATTTGATGAATACCGAACATTTGATGGTTGTTGTTTTTTTCAGGAAATAAGAAAACAGAACCAGGAACTGTCCAAGCCAGACTCAAACTCACATTTTCTGCATGAGCACCCCAGCTCAATGTGCACTAACTGCTAGACAATGGCTCTGATGACTGACACTGAAGTCCTACCTGATGGGAACGATGTTGGAGAACAGCAGAAGAAAGCGGAAGATCTGGAGATACCAGCGACCAGCGAAATGTTGGAGAGCTACCATGACCAATGACACCACCACCAGAGCACCAAACAGGATCTTCGTCAGACAGTTCACCTCCAGGTCAAACAGACCAATCTGGAAAAGTGTGGGCGGTAATGATGAATCACTTCATGATTTGTTAATGAAGGTGGCACAGTGTTTGTCATAGGACATTATAGTGGAGGATGCTGATGGTACCTTATGTCTCGGGTTCGAGGTGTTCATCACACTCCGCAACTCTTTACCGGTGTAAACGACCACGCCAACTACTGTGCCTAGAATTAGAAAAAGACTCTACATTAGGGATGTCAAAGTCAAATACATCAGAGGGCCAAAAAAACAAATTTGCTACAAGCCGAGGGCCGGACTGGTTCAATGTTTGTTAAAACATATTAAAATGATTGCACATAACCTATTGAACCAAGACCTAACACAGTGTACCGTATATTATTTAATGATTAGATGAATAATCAAATTTTTTTCATTGGGTTAGGGTTGGGTTAGGTTGTGGGTTCGAATCCCAGAGAACACACATGCTGATAAAAATGTATATGTTGAATGCACTGTAAGTCTCTTTGGAAACAAGCGTCTGCCAGAAGCATAAACGTAAACGTATAAAGAGAGAAAAGTGTACATGCATTTCCAAATAACAGAAATATTAAGCTATTTTAATTTAAAACACACTTATGTAATATGTAAGTATTATAATTTGCAGGTTACCAGAAGCAATGACAGTGCTGGCCCAGAGAGTGTTCTCAATGCTCAGACTCTCATTGACCGGAGGGTCTCCATCTTCCTGTCAGATCCAAACACACACAGACAAACTTTTAGGTATGTTGGTATGTGGTTCTGTCAGTTCACATGAGCACAAACTCACTCAAGCCACACGCACTTACTCTGGTGAAGGTCCCGATGAAGTTGTGGATATCAATGTTTGGCTCTTCTGCATAAATGTATGATCTGATCTGTAGTAGATCCTGATAGAACATAATATTTTGAGTCAAATAAATGGCCTTCACATATTTTCATATTTCATATTTAACATACTTCACATATTCATAGCAAATTGGGATATTCAGTAGGAATTAGGACATGACTTGATATTATTGGTTAATATTAAACTATTATTAGCAAGTCATTTAGTCAGTCGTATACATTATCATAAAATATTACAAAAAGCATTCTGTCCTCTACAATAATGTACACAGATCAACTGACACACACCCCTCCCAAAAAAGCAGTAACATATACAGGTAGACAGAAATAGACTAAAATAAACAATACATAAAAATAAAATAATGGTCTCTAAGAGCTATTATTATAAGAAAACATAAATAAGACATTTATAAATGAACTCACAGCTGCTGTGGGTAATCTCTGCGTACAGGCCACTGGGAGGCGCAGTTTCCAATCTGTCTCTCCATCCAGTTGGTCAGTTCTTAAAAAGCAGGAGCCTTTATGACAAAAATATTAAAAATAAAGTCTAAATAAACTTCCAAAACTTTTATGAAAAAACATTAAAACATTACTTTTGTAACTTTATATGCCACATGAAAGCATTTCTAAAGAGAATATTTTACTGTGGTCTCTTTCTTGAACTCTAGAGGGCGCTGTGACGCAACAGTTCCATCGCTTTTCTTTTGCTACAAAGTAATTAAAACCTAATATGATACAGTTGTATGTAAAAACAAACTAATTTTACATGTGGTGTCTAAACTGGTTATGGGCCTTTAATTAAATCTGTTCCCTGGTCAAATGCTATCAACAACAAAATTGCTAGTCATAAAAACACTACACAAAGCTAGCCTAGCCTTAAAGCTGTGCTGCTATTAAAACATGTCACCCACCCTACCCCCACCCATTTAAAGATATGTCGCTCTGCCTCAGCCATTCAACCCTGGACTCTTAATAATTGCCTAATGGTGTCCATCTGCGGGCAGATAACAATGCTTCCCTTCCCGTAAAACTAACACATCAACTACTAGCAACTACTTCCACCCCCCCAAGAAAGGAAATCTCAGCCAGGCGGAATTCCAGCACAACCAGTGACCAAAATATGTTTATCAGGTCTATTAGTGGTGAAAATAAACTCATTTCTGCCAGTAGCACAACTAGGTAGCCACAAATTTAAAAGATTATAACGTACAGAATCGCATTGTGACTCAGCACAGTGTGCAACAATACTGGAATATCTTAGCAACTACCTAACAACGTACAGAAAACATAAAAATTACATGTGTCTATATACGTCAGATGAAAGTTCATTTGGTTAGATTCAACATTAACTCGGTAAGGCCTGCTGAAAAATTTAAATGAACATTTCTTAAATTTTTTGTATTTCTTTTATTTGAATATTCAGTTGAAACACTGCCTCTTCATTCCTGACGGCCCTTTGAATATGTCCGCCGTGTCTATTCTTTTGAATTTCTGGGATAGTTTGCATGGCTCGATTTTCCACTCGACTGCCTTGAAATTTGAAAGACAAAAAGAATGTCATTCAAGATAAGATTGGATTATTCCCCGACATGGGATCCAAAGCTGCCTGTGTATTAAAAGGAAATTCCGAAATCACAATGCATGCCATCTTTCTGGGCAATTTAAGCATAGCTCATTAAATGTCCAAGATTTAGGCTAATCCCTTCATCTCCATGCTGCTGCCCTCGTGGTCATATCATTTCCCCTGCGCCTTTGTTTAGGAAATCTGAATAAATGACCGACAGATGTTTACCATTTCTTTCAGAAGTCCTCAGAAAAATCATGTCAGCTGGGACACGCTGGTTCTATAAAGAGTTTAAAGAGAAAGAGGTGGGTACAGGGGAGGGGTTAAAGACATGGTATGAGATAAAACGTAAAGACACAAAGTAAAGTATGCTGTCAACAGCAATCGACTCCGTTTAGCTGTACAAGTTCTATTTGGCTTTAATCTAGTCAATTACTAGTATTTGGCCTGTTTAAAGGGGACAGGCGGCTGCAAATCATTGGTTGGAGCCCCGTGGCAGCTCTGACCGGTACTTCCACTCGACCTGACCCTTACTTCACTCCCAGCTCTGTTTGTAGTTATTAGACGGTGAATTCGCTATGCTGTTACACTCGGCAGATGTTTCTGCCGACATCGAACGTGACTTTGGTATCTCAAACAGAGACTGAGCATTTAATCATTTTGACTTATACTATATGTAACCCATAACCCACATGTAACCTTTAAATATGAAAGCCAATTGGATTTTCCACACATTACGGTTAAAAGATCGAATGTATCGCACTGAAGTTCTAACGCAACGGAGCGCTGACCAGAAATCAATTTCGTTTGTGATTTCTCAAAGACATGTCAGCGTCACATTTCACCCTCTCAAAAAATTGATAACAAAATGTTATTAAATGAAAAAGCTATTGTTAGAAACACCTTTCTCCTCAAATGTTTTGCATTATGCATTTCATTTATATCATTAATTTCATGGCAAATAATCATATTTTCTCCCAAATTCTCAAATATCATAATGCAGGTTCACAAATTCTTGTTTTAATTTGTATAATCTATTTTTAACGAAACCAGGTTGCGTGCCACATGCGTTCTGTGTAAAACCAACATATTTAAGAAAATTGGCCGGGTGAGTAATTGGAGACTGCAGACATCTCTCAAATTTCATGTTCTCAAATTTTGTAGTAGTAAACGAGCAGCGCAATTCTCTTACAATAGGCTTTAGTCTGCACGGCAAAACGGCAACTGTCGAACAAAAGGCAACACTAAATACCAGAATGGAATTAGGCAGGGTTACTAATAACCAACCACTAGCCTCAGGTCACATGCTTCTGTCATTCAAAATGACTGACAGCTCTTTAAAAGCTCACAGACACTGATCTACTGGTTATTTTAATTAAAATATGACCCGTTGTTAATTTATACATAAACCAAGAATAAAAACATATAGCGCCTTTTATTTTAAATATATATGACCATTAGAGAAACCATTTTTATTTTACATATAAAGTTTGTTATGTCTTGCTGGCCCGGTCAGGGGTCAGATTGCCTTAATCTCAGGGGAAGGTAAACAGCAAAAGCATTGAGAGAGATGAGAAGCCATTTGTCATAAGATTTCAATTGCTAACAATGGCTGAGCTGATGAGCAAACCAACCTTCTCCACAATGATAAGATCTCCAACCTGGATGCCACTACTCTTCACCTTCACGGTTCCTGTGGAGCGAGATAAAGAGAAATTCAGACTGATGCATTTCAAAAAAGGGTCAAATTTGTGCAATGGGGATTCTTGGGGTTTGACCCCCTACCTGAAGTATTTATTGTGAAAAATGCAGTTTCTAAACTCCGAGGCACCTTTAATCAAATTGTTTTTTCTGTGATCACCGAATGAGGTTTTTTAAAATTATTTTATACAGACTGCATTTGTAAAAAACGTTCTAGCCATTAAAATGTTATGAAAAACTTTCAGAAAAAGAAATACAGTTTGAAAAAGTGTACATTTGCTTGACTTTTTAAACAATACATCTCCTTTTAATCACAATTTTAGAAGTGATACTTCCAGGTTATCGTGACCATTTAAACTCATTGTGCATCAGATATGTTTTATAATCCTCCGATAAATAAACGCCACCCACTTACATAAAACAAATGGATATGAACACTTCAGCTATTGTTCTGGTGGTTTCACCAATCGTCCTACATCTGCATGTTTCCTGACAAACCTCCACTGAAGATTCAAATATTTAAGCCTGCTTTAAGTCCCCATTCAGATTTGTGAAAAGCTCTGAGTGTGTATGAGATTTCCATTTGTTTTTAGACAATACCCTCCTCTGCAGCTTTACAAGAGTGCTGGAGAACCATTTCTCATTCCATTGAGAATGCACAGCTAAAATTGTTTGGAAAAGGTCAGCGACCTTTCACCCCTGCAGAGACCTTTACCAATGCATATGTAAGACATTAGCACACATGTATATGTGCATTCTTTTTGGATAAGTGACACTTTAAACACACTCGGGTACAATGCAATATTGTTTCAGATCCACACCACCCAAATAATATGTAAAAATCGTGTCTGATGGTGCTACCAGCATTCAAATTATTATTAAAATTTTAAGGGCTGTCTAAATAGTGATTGTTTACTTTTCAGTAAAACCACAGTACTGGGTAAAGGGTTACCCTAAAATTATAACAACCTCTGTAGCACGTTGAGGTTGGCCATTTGTTAAAGCTCACTATGTTTAACTATCGGAATCCGGAAAAGTCTAATATTCCACTCCGGAAGGTGTGATTTGTGACTATAAATCCCACACCCAGCTTTAATGGTGCGAGTCTATTACAAAAGAGGTTTAAATATTATGAACTTTGATGTTTTTCATCCCTGTTGGTCTGGCCGTAGCAATCAGTGGCCCTCCCAGGCAGCTACCAAATGCCACAGCTCTGTTGCATGAGCCTTATATGGAGGCTGTAAGAGCAGAGCGCGCATACAGCGAGTTTATGAGAAAAGAAAGACTGCCAGATCAAAGGAGGCCGTGTGATGGAAACGACAGGAGGTTCTCTTCCTTTTTTATTGTCACATGCTTTTCATCCTCCAGTATATGATACAATTTACATCCCTACTTCAAATTAAAGACAAACAGCGGCCTCCTTCACAGCCAAAGATTCAGCATGCATTACCGCTCCTCATTCAAATACCAAAGCAGCCAAATTGTAATTGTGTTGTTTTTGTGAAAACTGTAATGACACAGTGACATTACGGACGTTTGCATATTCCTTCTAGTTTCATAATGACTAAACGTTTATCTTTTAATTACGACAAACTACAAAAATAATTAACATCATTAAAGTATTCTTAAGTATTCTTAATACTAAAAATGGTTCCTTGTAAAGCATTTACGAGACACAATAAAATTAAGACGTTCCCGTAGCTCTATTGGTAGAGCATTGCGTTAGCAGCGCAAAGGTTGTGGGTTTGATTCGCCGGGGTCAGACATACAGTAAAATGTATAGTTTGAACACACTGTAAGTCGCTTTGGATAAAAACATCTGTCTAATGCATAAATGTAAAATGTAAACTCATGTTTAAAAAATGAACATTTTAAAAACACTTAGATCTACAACAAGCAATGAATGTTAAAGCTGCAATCCACAACTTTTGCCTCTCTAGCGCCATCTCTGTTTGAAACATGTTACTTTACGTGCTTTTATGGCGTTGACGTCAAATGGAACCAAACTGACATTTCCCAGGAAATCAGAATTGACAGCTCCAATTATAAATTATTAGTATAAACTTGTTGCCGTTGGGAATTGGCGTAAGGTAAGGTGATCTGAAATCTACTTGCTCAATTACTGATTTCGGTTCACTTTTAACCCAAAAAGTTACAGATTACAGCTCTGAAGTACAAGACAGAGCTGGTCTAACACATAAGGCTTTGTCTTCGTGGAAACATCTCCTCACCTCGTGTGGAGAGTTTGCTGTAGATCTGCGAATTGACTTCTTTGTCTCTCAGGAAGCATCTTATCTCCTCCACGGCTTCCCTCACAATTGTAATAATCAATACAAACCCCTTACAATCAAATGAAACGCAAAACAATTCATTAGAATTTGATGGTGAACGTCAGGCTTATAAATCATGACACAATGAGCTGTGACTCACCAGAGGAACCCAGTAAGTGTACAGGGCCCCCAACCTGAGCTCATTCACAAACTGAGAGCAGGCCAACAACAGGAAGTAAAGGTTAAAGAAGTATTTGAACTGGTTGAATAATACCTACGAACACAAACACAAAATGATGAGTAATACGGGAGCAATATTTTGACATAAACACCTGTTTCCAGTATTGACAGGATTTTATTTGTCAACAAAAACAAACTCCATCCCCCAACACAATAAAAGCTGTGGTTTTACTGTGGTACAGAGATGGCTTCTGAAGCTAATACTATGGTATTTAATATATATCAAGCTACTGTCCAGTAAGACTTTATCAACTAATAACCATCAAAACAACATGGTTCTATGAGGGGGCAATGTCCACAAAACTATACAGAACATTTGTCAGTTTGTTTTGTCAAATGACAAGGTATTAAAAACATTATAAATTCGCCATATTGTATTTAAAGGTAGGGTAGGTGGTTTCGGAAAGGCTAGCAACAGCAAGCTAGCTTTAAAAGCACAAGAACCCATCCTCTCTTCAGAGCGCTTTCTAAAGCCACGCCTCCTCCGATACACATGAACGCATACATAGTTTGACAGGCAAGGAGGGCAGCCTATCATTGCATTCAGACCAAATGCAATGATTGGATCAACTTTTTATTGACCCGCACCTTTTACAGAACTTATTTAGACCACTTAACTTAGTGATTACTATCAAGATGTGAATAGATTTTTAACCAGCCTATCAAAATTGCCTAACCTGCTTTTAAGAGGGAAACATACTGTACATATTCTGTAGGAACCGTCCTTCAGTTAGAATTTAATCTGTTGTGCCAACAGCACAGAGAAGAGCCAACAGCACTGGCAACGCAATGCATTGTATTGTATTACCTCACTGTTGCCTTTGAGCTATATGATGATCAGAGATCTGGGTGCTCGTTTACAAAACACTGACGATCATTTGCCCTTCACATCATTCAAAATAATGACCGGAAACTGTTTGCAATTCAAATCATTTTTTCCATACAGCCATCCAGTCAGGTTTGTTTGTAATGCTGGGCATGACGTAAGGAAAATAGATTTTTACATTTCCTAAAGAAAAGTGTGATCTGTGCTTCTGCATGCAAAACTCACCACCACTTAACTCTCTTAAGATGCTGTTCGCTATGTTATGGGTGGTGGTTAAGGTTGTTTACTTCCCCGGGTCAAAACTGTATGATATTATGGTTTATAGATATGGTTCAATCTTTCAATAAGAGTCTAAGGGCATGTAGTTCCCCTTTTAGTCAACTTATAAGCTTAGAAATAACCTTAACATGGTGCATAACTGATAGCAATCACTAGCAGTAAAGTTGTCAAAATGTATTTATATATAAATATACGTTCCGTAAAAGGCACAGAATCATAAAATGTTTGTCCAATCATTGCAATAGGTCTGAATACAATTATAGGATGTCCTACTTGCCTGTCAAACTATGTATTGGCAAACCTCCATGCCACTATTAAAGGAGTTTTGGAGAGCACTTTGAAGGGAGAGCAGATCTTATGCTTTCAAAGCTAGCTTGCTATTGCTAGCCTTTTAGAAGCTCCCTACCTTAGATTTAATGGGCGGTCCTGTTAAAGCATTAAGAACATGTTGTGCAACAGTATATGAACCTCCCTCACAGTCACTTACCCCGGGCAGGAAGGTGAAGAAATTGTATTTCTGGTTGTTTATGACATTTCTTGGGTATCTCTGCTCTCTCTTCTCCGGATGGCCCAACCACACAGTGCGGGGTCGGAAATCTCCCCCACCACAGCATCTGGACCACGGGCAGCACCTAAATCATAAACATTACATAATCTGACATCCATTACACACTTTGTATTACAATTATACACACAATAATATAGAATTTAGAAGCCGTTGGAATCCTAACCATAGAATATTTTCCGACAGGCAATAAAATGTCTGTAAATATTAGCTTTGAACATTTACCTCTCACCAACACCTTAATCAAACAATCTCTTATCAAGAGCCAAACGCCTAACTACGCTGGACAGCAGCTTAAATAAAAGCAGCTTATATAAAATAAAACCGCATAAGGTAAGATGACATGAACTGAGTTTTTGGCCTTATGGTTAGAGTTAAGATATTTTACCCATTATGTGTGAGACGTATCTGCCTTAAAAATAAGGGTTTTAAATGAAAACAAGAACCAACGGATTCCCAAAACATGCCAACAATCAAGTCACCATTGTGCTGGAGGACATTATTTATTATTTTGTAAACCAAACTTACTGTTTGACTGTGACACGATGACAAAGATGTGTGACAGGTTGTGATAGCTACACAATGAACCTAATGTATGTTTCATTAATAAATGAATATGTGTTCCAGTTCAAACAGTGTATGAAGCTTTAAGAATCTTTTTTATATCACTTTGTTTCATTACTTGTATTTTATTTCAGAGACAGAATAATCCCCCTTACAAAACCAACACTGTGGCAGCATTACAGTGTTATGGGTTAAACTGTGGTAATAAACGATTGTTATATCTGTGTGCTCCAAGGTTTTAATGACAATGGTGGATACAAAATTACCGCAGTTTTATTGTAGTAACAATAACTATATAATTTGGGGTCAAATAAAGTACGGGGCGTTTTAAATAGAGGGATTTTTATATAAAGTACCATGTACTGTGGTCCCCGTTGTAGGAAAGGGCTTGGCGCTAAGTGGCGGCTGTCATCATAACAGGCCCTAAATACATTGTTTCAATGAGCCATGATAAAAACAGCGTAGACATGAACGCAGTACACGAGGGGCAAATCTATAATTTCTCCCCCTTTTGCTTTTACTTCCTAACATGTCTCTC
>JAZGTJ010011006.1:0-17417 GCA_036877575.1 Botia almorhae
AGTGATTATGACCTGACCTTTAGCAGTGCATTAAAAAACCCCAGCAGCTGAAATCTTCTTGTGCTCTCAGCGGAGCGCCGAGAACAAGGTGTCATATCTCAGCTGTCCAATGAATTCAGACCAATACAACTCTACGTAGGAGGATCAGAAATTATATCCAAATATACATAGCCACCTAGATTTATGTACAAACAATCCTGCTAACCGGTTTAGGCAAGCAGAGCAGAGCTAAACACACAAATGTCAGACTTTAACACAGTCCTCATTTACATCACATAATCCTGAAGTCACATCTCGTATCTCATGAATCATTTGATACCCAAGTTGCAGTTTTATTGCCTTTAATTCTTTCTCTCTGTGACGGCTGCGCTTGTAGGGATTACAGAATTAAAACTGTGATGTCTAGCTGCTTTGTTTTCAGCTTGTCTGCAAATGTCTGGCTCATCACTACTGGGATGTGCTAATATGCGATTACCCACAATGCACTGCGGCACTCTTCATCTCCCTGTTGCAGGTATAATCAAGGCCATTAAACATGTTTCTCTATTGATGTCCATGTATTTGTAGTCATGCATTCATACAAAATGTATACTTTTGTAAGAAATTTACATATTACAAAATTGTCATATTAAAGCAGAGGTTTGACATGTGCTAACAATTGAACTACCCAGCTAACAATTTTAGGTTGCAAGAACGTTTCCGTAACATTTCCATTAAGTAACAAAAATGTTAAAAATGATATTTTGTAAGTTCTAAGAATGTTCAGAACGTCCAGCTTTTCAGACATTTTTCAGACATTACTGCTTCGTTAAAAGAATAATTTTTTAAACTTTCTAAATTCTGTAATATTTTCAAATGTTCCACTAACAACTTTTAGAATAACTTTATTTAATGTATATGATATGCAACAATAAAAATACGTTCTGATAACATTGCTGCAAGAATGTTAATAACTTTGACAGAACTTAAGAGAATGTTAGGCAACGTTCTGATAACATTCCCTGTTAGCTGGGTTATTGTTTTCTCTTTATTTCTCCAGCTGTATTTTGATGTCACAACTCAGGCAGTAGCCTGTAGCGAGGAGTTAGACCAAAATTTGTTCCAGAAACAAGTGATAAAATAAACTAAAAGGCAACTCCTAGCAGCAGTTTTGGGTTCCATCTTTTAACACATTTAAATTTCAATTGTGTAGATTTAGTCGACGCATTGATGTTACAGACATGACTGTAATAGTTAGACTATGTATAATTTAGATGTTCTACAGTTGTTCCCATCCATAGTAAAGGCGGAGTTAACCTCCTTTGCATTTGTATATATACACATATATTGTATTTGATGATCTACTGCAGGCGGAGACAAAGATTTGCTTGCACTGTATAACATTAGTTTATTGGTCCCTGTGGTTCTTAAACAGTATAAATTCACTCATGTATTAAACTATTTTTATTGCGAATAACGTTTAAAACTGCTTTTGTTCTCCATTCCTCTGTAGTTTTGGGGGAAACTCCTGCATTTTACAGAGAAGCTTCCTCATCCATCGCCTAAAACTTGGTTTAAACCAGCCTAATTCCTCAAAATGGGGCTCTAATTTCATAAGCCCCCCTAGGAAAGTAATTTGGAACTGACTTCCAAATGTTCCAAAATACAAAATGTGAATTTAATGCTTCGATGCATGAGTAGCTCTTATATTTTTTCCTTCTCTTCTAAAAAAAACAAAAAAATACATGAAGTTGTAGCAAAAATCTCTGTTATCCTCAGGGGAAGTCCTCTCCTCTCTCAGAAAGAGCTGATTAGCAGGATATTGTAATGCAGATAACAGCCTCCACCTCTTCTCTGGTATTAAGCCTGAGGGTGCGTAGCTGTGAGTGGTAGTCCCCAGTGTACGCATACACTTCGGTTTCATCTGATCTCAGTGCATACAGCTAAACTCGGAGGATATGGGCGATTTGGCATCCTATTTTGTGGGAAGCGGTTTTCTTTGTGATGTGACTGCCTTGAGTTGGCTGAGAACGAGGACATGTAAGCTGGAGAAGAAGAAGAAGAAGGTGCTGGGCAGCACTGCTGGAGTCTGCGGTATCTTACAAACGTAAGATCATTGGTTCAGCACAAGACTCTTGGTTGCTGAGGGGTAACTGCGACATACATATAAGAAGTCACATGACAGGAAGCAATGTTTGTCAGTGTGACCATGTCCACCTTCCTTTGCAAACCATAATAGCAACCTGAAAAGGACTCATTAAAAAAACGAGCATCTTTAGAAGCCACTCGAAACTGGATTTGACTATATATATATAACAGATAAACAAAAGTAACAAATAAAAGCTACACAAAGTAGGATTAATCCTGTATTGTTGTAAATGTGTAATATTATCATCAATGTGAAATATAAATCAAATCATACTCTTGAAGAGTTTCTGATGTGACTTGGTTAAAATAGAAAATATGTTAGAATATAAAAGAATGAATTGCTTGTTGATACTTGTAAGTTAAATATTGTTTCATATTCTCATAATGCAAAAATTTTGTGTGAACCACTCATATTACTTTTTACCATCGAGCTCTGTAAGCTACCACAAAAATCGAAGTTTTTTTTTTAGCATTCACACTTTGTCCTGAGGTTTCGCCCTCCGCACGCTGACGCTTCAGAAGGCATGTGTCGGACGGAGAGTTAATCAGTGGCAGTCACTCGCCTTATTATACGGAATAATGGAGCTAAACGACTGTATTAAAACGTCATATCGCTTTTTCCATCGCAGCAGTCAGTGATATATAAAAACATTCATAATTATCCCCCTGCAATGAAATGTCATCAGTCCGTTTGGTACGAGGAGGAAATCTCATTTCTCACAAATCACATTCATAGGCAGGGACTGGCAGGTACAGCAGGGGAAGTGCTGAGTGGGGTTTCCCGCCAGGGAAGAAAAAAAGACAAGGTCCAGAAGGCCCAGCGCAGAGAAGATAGCAAAAATATTATGCTAATGCCGCCACAGTGCGCTAATCACCATAACCCTGAATTAAAAGGTCAGATAATTAATTCCGGAGTACTAGGTTATCTACACTGGCTATTGTCTCTACCTGAGAGGAGGAGAAAGGAGTCCTTCCTTTGTCTGTGTTTAACAAGACAGATAAGGAAGGCCTGAACTGGCCTGCTGGAAATTAGAGCACGGATGTCTAAAACGAGCTTCTCCTTTTTGCAAAGACGAAAAAGGCGAGCTGACCTCCTTACGATGTCCTTCTACCTCCAGAACAGATTTGTTTGGGCAGCTGAAGTCTTTCGCGGTTGGTCATGAGAGCTGTGATATTGTGTGGTACTGTATTTGTCTTGTCCTTTTGGCCTGACACAGCTTCTATTTTTTCAGAACAGATCTCATTTAGTAGATACACGAGGGGCTTTAGCGGCCCACTGGTACATCACGTGAAAAATCGGTAGCCAATGGAGCAAATGTGATTATACTGAGCTCATACCTTGTTTGTTCAGGGCGTTTTATTGAGGGACAAAGTAGAGAAATGACAAGGAGCAAGGGTGGAATAATACTGGATCACAATGCAGGCCAGATCCAGACCTCCACATGAGCACCATAGCTCAATGGGAGAAGACCGGTGTATTACCCACAAGCCCATGACTTTGACTCATTCCCTGAGTTTTTGTAACATCATAAAATCACTGAGCAACTTTCTAGATATGTAGACAACTGCTCTGTCCCCAAAACTACCCAGCTATCAATTTTAGGTTGTAAGAACATTTCCTAAACATTTCCATGAAGTAACAAAAACAGACATCAGACTGGTGTCATCAGAGAAGGAGCACCGAGGGGCACATACCTTTTTTTTAATAATTATGTATACGAATAAATAATTTATAATAAACACTGCAGTATTTCAGTATTTCAAAAAACAAGAATAGTGTATTTTGATTTCATGGTAACTTTAAATGTCTTTATTTCAGGAGTATTGCAATAGATTGACAGGATCATCAAGAGCTGTCTTTTGTGTCCGTGCTTTCAATATAACCATCTAAAGGTGTGTGATGATATGAAATGGTGCCATTGTACCACTGTTAAATACTTTAGGTGCTCTGTTTTGCCCTGCTTTTGCCAAGCACACAGTAGGAAAAATCCCTGCCATAGTACCTGCAGGTTTGCTGCCAAATCCAAGCTTCAACAGGCCGGCACCAGTTTGAAGTCCTCCCTCCTGGACAGCGTAGGAGTGGAGCACCACTGCACAATCCCATAATCCTCTGTCCACGCTCTGTCAAATGCAAACTTGGCCATGCCTCCCCAGCAGTGCAGCGGCGAGGTGAATTATTCATCTGTGGCATGGGGTGAGGAGTCAAATAAGCCCATTTTGTCAGCAGTGGGCAGCAGGGTTGATGAGAGCGGAAGCAGGGGCTGCTGGGAAGGGGGTGACCATCCCTACCTGAGCTGTCGCTTCTGATAGCTCAACCAACAGGAAAGCGAGAGAGAGAGAGAGAGAGAGAGAGAAATGTAATGAGAGTAGGTCTCATGCATTATTCAGCAGTAGGATGTCTCACAAAGAAATATAGAAACACCGGGCAGATTTTTGACAAGGAGGGTCTGCAATGATGCACACAGCATCCCCAGAGGAAATGCGATAACTCTGGTCCGAAGAGAGAGAGACAGGGAGAAAGAGTGGAGGAGCAGAGGGAGGGGGGAGGTGCATGTGATGTCTAGCCTCTACAGAGAACAGCTGAAGGCTTTTCAAATGAAGTGGAATTTACCTAAGTGTCATGCCAGGCTTAGCAGCCTCAGACTCACTGTTTACACCTGTTAATGTTGCTTAGCAGGCATTACTTTGAAGTATCAGACCTCCTGTCCCACAGTGGGAGAAATCCTGGGTTCAGACTGTTTTTAACAGGTATAAAAACATAATGTGTCAGGCGGGATGCGCATTACCTGCCACATTTAAATATGTTAAGTGCGCCAAATGCAGGGCGATAGTAAAGCCGATTAAAGGCTGAGGCGTTTGGCACCATAAACGCTTCGCCTAAATGTAATTTGCTGAAAACTTAATGCGTTCATTGTGAAGGCTGACTGGAAAAGGAAAATAAAACTGACATACAGACGACTGTCGGAGGTTGGAAGAGAAACAGGAAACGGAGAAAGGAATGAGATAAGCGCAAGTCTGGGTGTATTATAAATAGAACAGAGCAATAAAACAAAAGCAGGTGAAGTCAGACACTTAAAATGATTACTGGTGTAATCACATCTGCCTTTCTGTTGCCTTCCTATTGTAAACCTGAATCTATTTTACACAGAATTTAAATGATTAACCGCAGACATCAGCAGGGACTGTGATTACCACATTGGCTTGTACAATTACATCTATGATTTGAGGCTATTATTAGATATCCTTTGAATTTAGAGCATAACACTGCAAATTCAAACGGTTGTCTTCACACCCAGCGTGAGGTAAAAGGCACGACTCCAAAAACAGGTTGCAAGTCGGGGAAAGGTGACAGTGTTAAATTGTGTCGCGCATTGTGTTATCAACAAAAGTTGTGGGTTCGAATCCCAGGGAATATACATGCTAATAAAATGTTTAGCTCGAATGCACCAGCAAATGCATAAATGTAATGTAATGTAAATACACACATGCTGTAATTAAATACATCTAATTAAATAATCATGAATAGTTACGATAGCAAACAGGCTTTTTACAGAAAATGTTGGGATACAGATTTCTTAACATTTCCACAAAGCAACAAAAATGTTAAAAATGTTATTTTAAAAATTCTAGGAACGTTCAAATTTTTTTTGGACATTGTATTTAAACGTCCCACAAACATTCCACAAATGTTAACAGCTACAGTTCTAAAACGTTACACGAACAACTTAAGAATAACATTGTTGCTATATGATATATAACTTTAAAAAAAGGTCCACTAACGTTACTGAAAAAAATGTTTCTGATAACTTTGAGAGAACTTTTAGAGAACATCAGCCAACATTCCAAGAACATCCCCTGTTGGCTGGAAGCATACTTCAGTTATTTGTATGGTGCTCATATGGAACACTTCAGGTTCTGTGATAACCTCCCACAGATAGCTGTAAAAACTGTTTAAGCACAGCCGTAATGAAAATGTCAACATTCTCCTCATTTCCCCACCACTGTTGACAAATAATACAAACATATCACCTGGTTTCCTAATGGAAAAACCCAACCAGAACGCATCAAAGTGCCATTAGGATTTTCATTTTGCTTGGCTTATTTAACGTGTGCCATGGAACAGAAGTAGTCGTTCCTCGTAAGCTGACAAACAGAACGGTCGCGAACCATCTCCAAAAAAAATTCCCTTGTTTCTTCTCATTTTTTACACTTCTGTCTTTTTATCAGTCCTTCATACAGGCCTTGTGTTAACTGAATGGAATGTTCCCTCTCTCTCTCTCTCTCTCTCTCTCTCTCGCTCTCTCTCTCAGGCGGTGATATATGGTCGCAGACAAGAACCGAGATGAAGTGAAGAAAAGTAAATACTAATGCAATTATTCCAGCCAAAGTGTCGTATTGATATATAGGCTGCTGTAATCCTCTTTATATTAGTGGTTTCAGTATTACAGAAACAGTGTGAATGCGGTAATGAATGTATAAGAGCTTTCTGAATCTCTCTGCTTCCTGTTTTCTTTGCTTTTACAGTGAAGAGACTCAGCGAGCGATTTACATTTAATTATATCTGTTCTTTTCTTAAGTCCAGCGGTAAAAGTAACTGCTTCAGCCAGACAGCCAAAAATACAATATATATTCAGTATGTTACCGAGACGATGAGAGGAAAGTAGGTATTGAAATGAATCTGTTTGGACGTCTCGGCTTGAAGATAAGTGCTTCTTTAACTACGGGTCAACAGGTGCTGACAGGACATAAAACTGTACTGAATTTGAAAAAGAAACATACAGCGAGTACATACAGAAAATGTTAAAGCTGCAATCCGTGAACTTTGCCTCTCTGTCGCCATCTCTGTTTGAAACATGAAACTGCAGTTTACTTTACGTACTTTTCATTATATACACTGTCAAATAAAGCGTCAGGCCGACAGCTCAAATTATAAATCATTATTATAAACGTTCACTTTCTTTGTGAATTGGGGTAATTATGCTAATTTTTTAGTGATTTGTGAAAAATTGATTTTTATAAAATAAGAAATCATACGAATTGTAGCTTTAAATATGCATTATTTTGCCAAACTGTGCAAAAAGCAAAAATCTATTATACATAAAATGCTTGTTATGAAATTAGGCTTAACAAGACAGAAGCAATTTTCATATCAAAAATGTAATTTCCAGTGGAAATGACATTTATTTGTGACTCCACAAGGGAGAATTTACAGAATCACATGCGATGCATGTATTTTGGACATTGTTAGTAGAAAAATGTAACTAGTAAATTTGAAAAGTGCTTTTAAAAAATGAGTTTGAGTTGTAAAAGACCCCAGGACCAATGTGCCATAAAAACAGCCACTTACATACTAAAACATACTGTACACACACAGAGGTATAAGGTGCTCTCATGCTGTAGATAGCAGCCCTGAGGCTGCTAATGTGAAACAGATATCAGCTGGCTTTCATTTGGTGGATACAAATTCAGATTTAAGAGGACCTACATTTCATAAAGTCACCAATGCACTAAAAACAGGGAGGCCAAAACCAGAGCAGAGTGCGGTTTTAACGGCATGGGGTCAGTTTATAATTAGCAATCGTAACATTGTACACTAGATCCTGCTTTCAGAACTGTTCTCAGGTCAGTTGATGGCCCTGTTGTTTTCATTAACAACATGGGTATGATGCTAATTAAATTGAATAAATGATGAAGCCAAAGTGGGCCAAGAGCTTTTCAGCAAACAAAACTGTAACCGAGTTATGAGGGAGGTGACTCTTCTATTTTTTATAATCTAAACATCCATCTTTCTGTATTTGTTTGAAAAAGACCCTCGAGAAGATCCGACCAGGCAGGTCAAATACTGATGTTATATGTATGTGTTTATCTAAGAGATGAGAAGGGGCGCACACATTATGTACTTTTTCCCTGTCTGCAGCCTTTCAAATAACCCTCATCCGTATATCTGTCGAGAACTCCATATGGAACAGCAGAAAAGTTAAGCGACTCAAAAAACTTTTCTCTCTCCTTGAGTCAGCTCACTCTTGCTCTTTATAAGTAGAGGAATTTGATCTTAATGAAATGACCCTTTAATATGAGCACGTTCCCTCAGCTGATAAGTTATTCCTGACTTGCTTTTAAGCTGCTGTCAAACAATTTTCCTTGAAACGCTGCTTTGTTTCTTGGGTGGGGTTTTGAGTGAACTCCCACCGGAGGGGGAGAAGCAGCGCACTGACACGATACGCGAGGTGTGGGGAGACGTCACGCGCCTGACAGGGCTTTAATTGAAATGACAGATTATTTTAATGTGAAGGAAAATCATTAAAACTCCGCGCAGCGTAGCGGCATCCATTATCCCTGCTGAAAATAGCTCGGCTTCTCAAAAACTTTGTAAATATGCTAAAATTGTGAAATGGGACTGGATCGGGCTGCTTTGTAACACAGCTAACAGAAAACATTCTCAGAATGTTGGCTAACATTCGTCAAAAGTTCAACGTTTTTAAAAAGCGACTTTCAGTAAATTTAATAGAACTTTTTCAACGTTATATATATTTATTTATCAAAAATGCAATTCTTAAAGTTCTTAAAGTAGAAAAAGCTACAAAATGTAAAAGAAATGTTTAAATTACGTTCTTATAACCAAGCAATGAAGTTAATATAATGTCTAAAAACTGGACGTTTTGAACGTTCTTAGAATATTCAAAATTACATCTTTTGTTACTTAATGGAAACGTTAGAAAAATGTTCTGTGTAAATCAGCAAGTGATGCTGAGAAACAGACAAACACTCGAAGGGTTACAGGACAGATAAGCAGCTGATTTAAATGGTGGGCAAATATAATTAAATCATTTACGTTCACATGAACAGAAAAGTTTTAACTGCCTTTGGTGTTGCTGTGATGAAAATAAAATGAACAAATGGAAGGTGTGGCTTGTTGTTTCCACTGTTTTCTTAAAGATCACTCACCTCAGATTACCAGTGGAGGGGAGTGGTTAACAACTCTGACTCCGCCCTAACCATCAGTGTGACATCATCAGAGAAGGTCTACCATTCCAAAGGCGAAGTACATTTTCAGATTTTTAATTTAAGATTAGAAGGGCACGTACATGTAAAATAAAATAACAACACGCACAGATAAATCAATTATAATACAGGCTGCGATATTCCACAAAAATAAGACAAGTATAAGACAAGTATGTAAGTTGATTACATGGTGACTTTAATTTCATTCTAACAAAAATATGCAAATGTTATAGATTTCCTAATGTATTTTGAAAGTGACACAGTGTGGAATGATCTGTTCTGCTAACGCTGCACAGTTCTGAGCTTAATCTATTTGTGGTCTATAAAAAACAATGGAATAAAGAATTTTGTTAGCCACATAATCCCATTATTGATACATTCTTTACAAGACTGAATAGCACTCCCAAAACATGTCACCTAGGTGTATCTAGAGATCTCTGAATGTGAAGTGACTGCTTCCAAAAGCTTAAATACGGGAATAATTGCAACACACCTGAGCAAATCAAAGTTTTGAAGTGCAATCGGAGGCTGCACACAGAGGTTTGCGTTTCCTCCCAACCTGTGGACAAATGAATAGCAGATTAGTATTCACTAGCAGCGCTAAATGCCCGCACTCATTTAAATGATCTTCTGAGACACATTAACTGTGATGAGCGCAGCAACAATTGATCTAAACGAGCAAGGAAACGCGTTTGATTTATTTCAGTTGTTACCTGTTACCGAAGCGCCGCGACTCTAATTTTCGTTTAGTTGTTCCACACGCCTCTCACGGAGAGGTACGTATTTCTCGGGCGTGTTGATTTGTCTTTTATTATCGGGATATGATGCCGCGTGCCGCTCGGTTTCGCCAGCCGTCCCTCCGCCCTTTCTGACCGACGTCGAGGACTGATTTTCGATGTGGGAAATGCCTTCCTGACAGCATCTCAATCTCTCTCTTAATTTAGGATTCCTTAAACAATCCTGCGGTGCCGCTCAGCGAATTATAGACACGAAGGCCGCGGCTGCATTTTGATCAGCTGATAGGAAATTCCATTTTCTGGTGCGCCGTGCCTCTAAGCTCCACCACGACTGCTTAAGACTATAAGCACCGGTGAGGGACTCACAATTTGGAGCTTATTTTCCTCAGCTTCCATTGTCATTCAGCTGAGGTAAATATTTAAAGAGGGTATTGAGCAAACCACGGGCCACTCTGGGACAGAACAGCCATGTATATGAGGGGGAACGTTTTATTAAGAGCAACGACAGTCATATTAAAGTAAAGAATGTCTGACATTAAGAGGAAATTGCCAGTATACCACATAATTCCTCGATATATGGCAGTCAGCTGTACTGTAATTTTCCAAGACGGATGACAGAGTGTGAAAACTCGGCCTAAAACAGCTGATTATAGTCCCAGAGAGCACATGCAGGTTGTTAATTATGCAGGGTACAGCCATTCTGAAAGGGCTCGGGATATTTTCCTCTTGATTTCTGAATTTGTGAAGATTTGCGGTAAACTTGTGTTGTATAATCAAGACAAGGCTTCCTGTTTAGGAAGCCATTTTCTTTCCTTTAAGAGCTTTTGGTATTCACCCGGCGGTCGCAGGTATATTTACCTGCCTGCAACGTGTAATCAAACAGGCAGTGACATTAGAAATGACTGATCTATCTTGGTTCGCACGAGCTCATGTTAGTCTTCAAATTCAAGTGCGCTTTATCTGTTTACTCAGTGCTTGCAAAACAGCCGTCCAATAAAAATAAATTGTATCTTGTACACGTTTGCTGCTATTGGTATAATTCTGTCTTGGTGTGATCATTTGTACTTGACTGTGACTATATTACTGTCACTCCCCAGCTAACACGGAACGTTCTTAGAATGTTGGCTAACGTTCTGTACGTTTTTTCAAAGTTATCAAAAACGTTCTTGCAGTAACGATATCTCATACTATATATCAAAAACATCCTTACGTTGTTAGTAAAACGCTTTAAAAATATTACAGAATTTAAAAAAACGTTCTTATAACAAAGCAATAACGTTAATTTCAACGCCTGAAAAAGCTTGACTTTTTAAATGTTCCTAGTTCATTCAAAACAACACTTAACGTTATATATTACTTAAAGTAAATGTTAGGGAAACGTTCTTACAACCTAAACGTATTAGTTCAGTTTAAGTCAGTTGTTACATAAAATCGGTTGGATCCAGTTTATTCTCAACACAACAGTGGGCTAATGATAGCTAATAGCATCACAATTTTTTGGGCACAGCCATTGCTTATACACATATTGCCATACGTCTAACGTACATTGTTTCAATGTACGCACTTATACACCTTTTGCTCTGGCCACATGGCTCTTAAGCGCTCTACAACACGTTTGCTTAAAAACATCCCGAACGTTCAAATCCGTACTGTTTCTTTAAGGAATTTTATGCCACATATGTCTAATGGAGTCCACAAAGGCAATCTTGTTTAATTGAATATGACGAGAATTTTAAATGTTTTCACACTTGGAGCTCAATTCAGCGCACCCATATTCTGATAAAGGACGCGTAACTGAAATATTACAATTTTAACCATACAAATTAATGAAGGAGAGACCCAGCACGTTCACTTACAAGACTCCAAGTGTCTTCTTACACCATTAGAGATAAAAAGTAGCAGGAAATAATGTATTTAATTAATATTCAAGCTGAGATAAACACATCCATGAAGCTTAAATCACCATAACCGTAATGATCATTTCACTTCATCGTCTAAAGCAAAATGCGACGTAATTATAAACACTCACAATCCGCTCTCATTCCCACAATGCAACACTGAACATGTCTTCGTTTCACACAATGACTGTTTGACCATTTCTGATGTAAATGATTACGAGTGATTTGCATCTGTAAAACACTTTCATGAATAAACAATGAAGATTTGAAATGAAACCGTGAACTAGCAACAAGCGGTTAAGCGTCAGGCACAACATTTTTAACACCGTCTATCACATGCAATATTATGACGGCTATCATTCGCTTTATCAAGATACTCTGGTGAACAAACAGCGTCTCTCGTATTTAACCTATTTACAGTAATGTGCTTTTTATCAGAGAGTTTAAATCTTTCCATTTCTTATGCAGAACAATCAATCTGGAAGGCAACAGGGTAATAAACAAAACGAATTACATTTCATTCAAAAGCAAAACAAAGCAGATTGTACACACAGACACGCTAACGCCATGTAGTTTGTCTTTGTGCTTGGGTTTTAGTTTTCATACAGCAATAACCAATAGAGGGCAGCAGATGAGAGAGAGAGAGAGAGAGAGAGAGAGAGAGGGGTGTACACATTAGGGTTTTGACATGAACAGTCCATTGTTACAGTAAGATAATACATCCCAACATGCAAACCCTTTACATTAACCAGCAATAAAAATGTCAGATTAAGATATTTTGTTCTCAGGATCCATTCCTCATAGCTCCCATGTCGGTGCTTTGGCAAACCCAGGCTTATGCTTATCTGATGCTAAGCTAGCCACTAAAGATGCACCACCTTTTAACCAAACACAAAGCATACTGAGAAATATACAAAGCCTAAATGAACAACAGATCTCTCGGTGAACTAAACATTCAGACAGTGTAACATTATCACATATCACTCGGTTCTCTTGGTCAAGTTCCAAAATGGACGCCTCTGCCGCGCACCCAGAGCGACTGACAGCGGTGGCCATTTGTTAAAAAAATGAAGTGAAATGTCCGAATGGAGATAATGACATGCGACAGACGGGCCGCGAGGAGGCCGCCTGAAAACATTATGGATTCAACCCCCCACACATTGCCGCGCTCTTCACAGAAAAATGATAAAACAAAGAGGAAATTACTTCGTGGGAGTATTTTTACTGAAGCACACGTTTGTCTAGTACAATATTATGATGATTCCACTCTGTTTACGAGAGCAAAAGTAACCAGTTGTCGACAGTCACATCTATGCCACCCCCGTTGAATTCTGACGATCTGTCCAAAATCCCAAAGTATAACGGGAAGTCTTTTTCCACCCCACTTACATAATTTACATAATTTCATGCATATTTAATACCAGTGCAGTACATCTTTTAGTATCGGTCACATTTAATCTGAGGCCTTTGTAATAATGTAGAATTTGTTTTAATGAATTATTCTGTTGCTGCACAACCGGCGAGACATTTCAAGCGCGTGTTAAGCAAATACAGCGTCTTAGTATTATTTGGAGAGAAAAAATAGAGCACGCACATGATGTTCTTTATTAAAAATTCAATATTACATGCGTGTGTTGCTATTATCATAATTACTTTTTCATAAAGTGCAATAATTAAACTAACTCTAACAGGCAGATGGACTATAGGGAATATGCCCTGCCAAATCTACCTGCCTGTCTGCTCTACTTCAGGTGCTCAAAGTTGACCTGCAGTCAGGATCTAGTACACACACACACACACACACACACACACTCTACTAACACAGGCATCGCCCTGTCTTATATTAGAACTGCTTGTGCTAATCCCCAATGGAAAATGAATCCTACCAGCCAATTAAAATTAGCAGAAACATTGGGTGCGTTTTAAAATTTGACAGTTGCTCTGGGTTTGGAGAAGAGAAAGCAAAAAATAATAGGTTAAGGAAAAAAGAGAGAGAAAATAGCAGAAAATGATGTTAAAAAGTCACAGAAGCCCTGGGCTAACAAAGTTTTCATTGCCCCCTTTCTTTCTCTTGGCATTTATCTCTCCTCCGAGTTCAACTTTGCGTGGAGCTCATCTAAATCTAGCTAACGATGTTTCCTGGCACGCTGGCGTTTGCGCTTAACGCGGCCCGTGCGAAGGAAACAAACGTGAAGGGTGGGGGGAGGGGCGGGGTGGCGAGGGGGGACAATTGTAGCGTCTGCGGTCAGGCGCCCCGCCAGCGCAAACCGCTATTCCCCCCTTTCTACCGAAGGCACAAGTGCACCTTATTCAGAACCTACATATCTCCAGCTATTACTGCCTGGAACCCTGCCAAGCCAAACTTCTCAAGCATGCCAGAATCTAATGCCCTTTTTGATATGTAGCGGAAAAACCACAGAGGGCTTCGGCAGGGTCCACTAAATTCTTATCATTCACTGGTCTATCCGTAGCTTCACGCCCTGCCCGCCTACATTTATATGGAGATAAAGTCTGCCATCACAGACCTTAAACATGCAGAAACATACATTCTCTCCATTTCCTGCCTGTTTTTGATGGAGAAGATGGAGAGGTGGATTGGGTTGATGAAATGGAAATGAATGAGGGACCTGATTGGCCCTCGTATAACTTCTGCCGGCCCCAAATGGAGTTCTCTGTTCGGTTCTGGCGTGTCTCTTGTTCCCTCTTGTTTTGATGGAGCCGTCCAAATGAACTCATTTATTTTTTCACCTGAACGGTTCGGTCGCCGCCACGTTGGAAGACACGGGTTGCACTCAATTTTCCCACAAACTCCTCTAATAGCCCGCATACGTGAACTCAGCCATCCTAAAAGTCAGAAAATCTGTTTGATATTCGGTTAGTTCAAGCGCATGGGGCCCGAGAGTTAGCCATCATCTCTGGTGAACATCTGATGAGACGTCCGAGGAGATGAGATGGTTATCGGCCCATTTTCTTGCTCGTGAGCTGAGAAGGAACCAGAAGAGAGAACAAGATTACGAGCTCAGATTTGGCATAAAACTGTTTAAACGGCAATGCAACCAAACACTGAATAAATTTGTTTAATGCTAAACTGCCTTTGCTTAATGTACTTTAATGCATGCATAATGACGGCCATGTATAAATAATGCAAATGTACAGAGACCGCAGATAGGTTACTGAAAAAGAATTAATATCCGGTTTTTAGAACTGCCAGCACTGAGCAGAGAGGAAGTAAAGGGATTTGTGGACATGCTTAGTTTCGTTTCATAATCTGCCTATTAGCACTAAACTGTGAAATTCACAAACCCATGACAGGGCCACTGTTACTGGCAAACTCACAGGGCTGTAGTTTGACTTCCCTGGAGAACTTTATCTCGCTCGCGCGCTCCTATAAACCCATTTGAATGTCCCCAGTCGCATTACAATGACAGAGCGGAAGGGTGCGCAGACACATCGCGTTAATAGGTGTGAAAGTTTTATTGCCACTCAAAAGAAGGCGTCGTTGGCACAAACTTTCAGATACAAGTTTGATTGTAATTCTACACCGTCTTTTTGGATTGCTCTGTCTTTCTTTTAATACAGTGGAGAGGCACTGCATTTTGTAAACACACGACACTTTGCCCGCACTGGCTTAGGTGAGTTTACTGCAGTAATTTGTCCAGAGTCGCATCTCTTTGTTCACATCTCTATCTTAAAAATAGACCCGTAAAGAAGGTGCGAAAGAGAAACCATGAAAAAAGTGAAAAAGAAAAGAAATAGGTCAGGGTTGCTGGTGTTAGTGGTTTAAAGATGTGACAGCAGTTCATTGGGTTTTTAAAACAGAAGTCATGGTTGTGCAGTACACTGATGCAAAAAATGCACAGCAATTGTGTCACGTGACCTGGGAAACAACGTGCTTCTCTTCAGAATAGTTTGCAAGCACATATAGAGTGACAAATGTCTGACAACACAGATAGACTGATCCTAGTCCTAACTGATCTTAGTCTTTTTATGTGTTTATAAGTGAATATAAATACGCTGTGAGCATCATCTAAATAATGCTAAACTTAACAAATGCACATTATTTCATTTTCTGCTAAGATTGGTACCAAAATTGGTATTTGGTATCAGTTCAGCCCTACCCTACCAGAAATTCTCTCATCTGCATTTAATGTGTGGATAACAAAGAACACATTATTTATAAAATATTTCTTATAGTGATAATGTCTATCTAATGAGTCTAATGATTGCGAAATTCTTCAACTTGAAAACTCATCATACATCAATCTACATCATAATCTATCACACAAAAACTACTTTTAGAACCTTGCATAGATTAATGAACGTGAATCATAAACTATACAGGCACCACCAGGAATATAACGCAGTACATGTTTCTTAGCTGGGCTATAAATAGTGTTTTTATAGTAATCATGATCAAAACACAATTATTGGGGTAGAACGAGCCATGCATGGCGGTTCTGGTGCCGTTTTAAATGCATTTAAATTCTGTGTGGCTGAGTGATGCTACTGTTATTGTGAGCCTGTCAAATGCTGTTTTAGCATTTTGCTTGGATATGTCATCCCCCATTATGGATGATCTTGATTCGTCGCATACGTGCCTGAGCTCTCTGACTGATGTCAAAATCTGACATCACACACATTAGCTTGCCATTGGAAGCTTCTGACCTCATGTGACACCCTCATTTTGTCACTCACTGGAAGAGATTACATTGGCGTTGATTTCTTACACTATATATGCTAATGGTGTCTGGTTGCACAGGAACAATGGCACCCAGTGGCTGCTTGTGTATTGCCTACTGTACGGGTTCAGGGGAGGTATTTTAAAATGGCTCTGTGCTGTCGTATACCTCAAATAGGGGCTTTGAGCAGGCACACTGAATTTAATACAGATTAGGCATGGGTAACAATGGTCAACCAAACTAGTCATGAGGTTGACTGGTTTACCTAGATTTTTGTCTTTTTTAATTTTGATATATTTAACGGTGGTGCTTTAACTGTTAAACAGTATCCACAGTAAAATTAAAGAGAGACAGACAGGAAAGACAAAAAAACCATGGCGACATCTCCAAGATGTTTGGAACAACCTACCTTGAAACTACAATGCTATAAAAAGTTTTAAGCACCTGTGAGAAAAGCAGTAAAGTGTGAATGTTTTTAATATATGTCACAAATAGGTTTAAAATAATGCCATAAATAGGTCTTATGTATCAATTAACATCTACTAAATGAATCAGATCAAGTTTTGGTGTGACTTACCCTCGCCTTTAACTCTTGGTACCCTCACACACAGTTTTAAAGGAAGCTTTGCAGGTAGGTTGCTTTGCTCGAAGCATTTTTGAAGATGTTGCCACAGTCTTTCTAAATTTAGGCTGCCTCAGTTTCTTCATGTAATCCCAGACTGACTCAACGATGAGATCACATGTTTGTGTGGACCATACCGTGTGTTGAAGGACTCCATGCTTGAAAATCTATGTTGATATTTCTTACTGACACACTAAAACAAAAGACATTGTTTTTATTGTTTTTTATCTGTATTGTTTTCAAGATATTTAAATAAGCATCTAATGCGGCAAGTACCAGGGTGCCATTGCACTGTACAGTATGTACATATGCAGTATGCACTACACAGTACTATACATACACTGCACTGTGT
>JAZGTJ010011007.1:0-17417 GCA_036877575.1 Botia almorhae
AACAGATGCTGGGGAACAGTAGTGATTGGAGAAAGGCTATCTCCCTCAGCGCCTTTAACCCTAATGTGAATTTCTTGCCCCCACATATTTGTTAGTTTATATTTTGTACATGTGTTGGAAGGGACGTCTCGTGAATATTCAAAGGGATCCAATTAGGGTGTAATTTAGTGCGCGTCTCTGGCGCAGTGCTTTTGTCAGGTACGTGTACATAAGGGCACACGTGCAAACACACTAATATAGGTTTGTTTATACAAGATTTACATATGAAGATCAAGGCTCATCACTAATCACCATAATTGTCAGAGTAAATGTTAAAAGACAGGCTGCCGCTAATTATTTGAGGTTGTTTTGAACTGAGGTCCTTATTTTAGCACTAGATTAATAACGCCAAAATGAAAGAGGAAATATTAGTGACAAGTGTATGTAATGGTACAACAGGGTAAAAAGTAGGTGCTGACTTTGGTCTAAATTTTGCTTAGTTTCTGTCTTGCGTCTGACCTGTTCGTGTTTGCCTTAAATTAAATACTTTTTAAAAAATGACTACCTTAATGCATACACACTTTAATATTTTGTTTCTTTGTATTACAATAAGAATGTTAATCTTTTTCAGCAATATCTTATTTCCTTTTAATTTTTAGAATGAAAAAATAGTCAGATATGTTCTTGACAGTTTTTTTATGATTTATGTATCAGCATAGGTTGAAAAAATGTCAACAGAGAGCATTTCATAATTTCATCTCATTTGTCAGCTTATACCAAACATTATCATTGTCTTATGTCACACTGAGAAAGCAATCAACACTTGTTCTGAACATGCAGTTCCTCTGGAAGAAAGATCAGATGACGGATAGAGGAGTTAGCATTAGCGGCGTATATGAATCTTGATGTAAAGATGGGGAAATACAGGAGAGAGCTGAAGAAGAACATCAGAAGAACACCTGAAAGTTGAGACTTAGAGAATGATGAGAACAGGAAGAAATCAGACCTTCTGCTTGAGGTGGATAACACAGCATCTGATGGAGCGTTAGCCCACGAGAGTAAAAGCTAGAGAGAAACAGATCACCCCTCTGCCAGCTAGACATTTATTCCCAACAAGATGGCAGTGTTTGACAGGACGCGCCAGGGGAGCCCTAAAGCACGGGGATCCAAATGCCTGGGTGGTATTTATAGCTGTGAGATATGGTCCAATCACAGCCAGCTCACAGAGAAGAAACAAGACAAACATACCGAGATTTTTTTATACCACTTACTGTATGATACTGGAAAGTCTGTTTAATAATAACAAATTTATCTGCTTATTACAACAGCAATATTAATTGCAATCATTATTGATGTTTCATAATGCAAGCTTCACTTACTGATGTTTTTGAACAAACTTGAAACACAAACTTCAGCACATAACTTGTCCCACACAGATTGTGCTACAGAGAATGAGTCACAAAAAGCAGAAGGGAATGTTAAGGAGATATGTGCTATTTTTTGTTCGGAGGATGACGAACCAGACAAAAAAAATCCATAGACTAGGAACCAGAATATCATAAAGACTTTCAAGGCTCATTTGACTTGTGAGAAACCACCTAGCAACCACCCAAAACACCTTAGCAACCACAAAGCCACACCCTGGCAAACATTCACAACACCTTAAAATGGTGGCGGCATCTTTTCCATGGGTAAGCGGCACTCGTATGTTGTTAAAATGTTCCCGTTAAACTTACAGTAATGACGTGAAAAATCCTCAAGCTTGTTAGCTCGCTATGACAAAAACTTTAACAAAGCACACAAACTTCCTACCACTAAACCACAAGCGATATTAACACGAAAGTCAATGGAAGCAATATAACACAGAAGTTGCTGCCTATCACCTCTTAATTTCGTTCTTCAACTTCAAATAATTCTCAGGGGTTACACTTACAAAACCTGAGGTCCATGGGGCCCCTGATTCACTGGCATGCAGAATAACAAGCTACATTAAAACCAGGCCCCAAAAAAGGAAATGCACAAAGAACTTAATGAGCTCAAGCAAAGCAAAGGACCAATGTTCGTTAGTTAACCCCCAAAATACACACACATACACAGGAAAGATGAAAGCAGGACAATAAAAAGCCAAGGCAGTAATAGGTTGGAAGTGGAAGTGAATGAGGAGGTATTAGTGTATATTACATTTTAACAGCCATATGCGGAACACGTTCTGGCTCTTCTGAAGATGTACTGTAAATAAAGGGATGTAAATGAAGGAATAGTTGTGTCTGAAAGGTGCCGTTAGCTATAATAGTGCCACTGCATTGATTTTTGGCCTATTAGAATGCACTAGTTTTCTATCAGGCTCAGTGAATGTATATCTACAGTGA
The DNA here is from genome assembly GCA_036877575.1 of Botia almorhae. NCBI lineage: Eukaryota > Metazoa > Chordata > Actinopteri > Cypriniformes > Botiidae > Botia > Botia almorhae. Next base: position 2,349 of record JAZGTJ010011007.1, read on the forward strand.
TGTTATATCTGAATGCAATCATATTTACTGCTCTTATTCAGAAATTGAGTTGTGATTATACATTTTAGAGGACTGCAAGTACTAGAGCAGTACTTTAAGCTCAAATCTGCTCAAATGTATAATCAGACTGACGATTTGTGATTTGCAGCAATATGCGACTGAGAGTTGTTCATTTTCAATAAGAGTTGATGATTTTCAGGTGACATGAGTAACGGACATGAGTTGTTGATGCATTAACGCTGAATAGAGTTTAACTTTATGTAAATGGACACTGTGCAATTATATTTTCAGTTAATTAGAAGTTTGGGGCTTGCTTTGGATAAGTTTCACTTTCTCAGACATTTGCTGTGAAAGGTGATCTGTTTTCTTCCACACTAAATGCTCATGCAACTCAAATTGTCGATTTTATGACTGAGATTATCGATAGAGAATCATTAAGAATACTACCTAAATAATTTTAAACATTAATTGTGTCTTTATATTTTTGTGTCACTTTTATGGGCAGATACAGTATAATAGAAACTAAACAGTAAATGACAGGGTTGGAAATGATACTCCTGCTGCCCTCATAAGCACCTCAGCCAAATACATCTGATCTTGACCACTAGGCCACAGCTCCAGCAAAACCCACAAGATTTTAAGAGACACAAGCTTGTAAGAAAAAAACATTGAAAAACCCTCCATAAATATTCAAACTTGTGCCAAGGGTAAAACTAATTTTGTAAACATTAAAAGCTCAGAACAAACAAAACTAATCTGTTCATACTTATTTCCAACATGTAGGAGACTATGGGAGAGAGCAACTTACACGAACAAATACACCTGCAAATAAACAAAGTAAACAAACTAGAAAAGAGGCCAGGCTGCATTGTCTTGACACTCCAGCTCAGAGTCTAATGAATATGTGTACATGAAATGAGCCTTAATGAGCGTTTCCTTCTTCCCCAATTAGTGTGTGAAGAGCAGGAGGTGGAATATTAAATGAGAGGAATACTAGGTCAACGCCGCAGCCCTTAACCTGAGCATAGGAAAAATGGACCTGTGAGATGAACGCATCTCAGGGGAAACAGTAAACCTGAGATGCCAGCGAGAAAGTTTCCTGTATACAGTTTTTCAAGTTCTTTCTTTCATTTCTTTATTATTAACTGTCCTGCTAACTTAATCTGTTTCCATAGGACAGTGTGATATTAACATTTGCAGTTTTTCTCTACTAAGAAAATGGACCAGAAATATTTATTAATCATCCTGCTTGTAGGGGTATCAACAAATTTTCATCCAGTAAAATGTTCTAAAGAAAGCCCCTGATAAGCAATAGTAGGTATCTTTTATTATTATTATTATTTCTACATAAACAACTCATGGTTATGTCACTAAAGGACAACTAAAGACTATTAATATGTCAGGTCATAATGTCCTGCTTCAACAGAAAAGAAAACTGGAAATGGGATCAAACCATTTCATGGGATGTTAAAAATCACATCTGTATAATGCAAAATCAGGACCATGTTAAAATCATTGTTTTCTCTGTAAAACTGATTATTTACATGACTTCATTCTGTAGCTGGCTTGTGCATCTTTCTCTATTATCTGTATGAGAATCTCGGTGAGCCTTGAGGCGACTGTACTTCAAACGTTTCGTGTCACTGTTAGCATGCGCAGGAGACCTCATGAGCCTGTGAGACAAAAACCTGCTCCAGCTCATCTCTCAGAACCAGAGCAGAACACAAGCACCTGTCCTAACGCCTCTCTACCTTTGTGTGTATGCGTGTGTGTGTGTGTGAGAGAGAGAGAGACAGAGCATGGTATCATTTATCACTTGTGTTCTCGTCCAAAAATGTCGCTTCTGTGGGGTGACTTTCAACCGTGCTAACCTTGCCCCATATTGCTAACTGTAACAGTTTACTTTTTTCAACATGTCATTGATTTTCTTTGGTTAATATCTGTTCCTCATCTTTAACACAAAGAGAAACAGTGTGTGCCGCAAGCAGACCCTCAAACCCTCCAGCCGGAGAGCTCTTGAGGGCCGCTGGGGCCCCGCGAAGGGTCTCGGTTTAATTAAACCATCACAAATGCGCTTAGAACAGCAATCAACCTAATGATCAAAAAGGGTCTTCAAAGCCCGCGGATGGTCCCCTTTGCACATATCTGAAGGCGGAGCTTGCGAATAAACAAACAAAAATGAAGATTAACAATACAAGGCTAGAAAAACCAAGCACTTGCAGTTTGAGGGCCGCTCCTTGACTTGGAACGCAGTACAGTGATTGTTTCTGTCCCTCGGTTTCCTCAACTTTTGTTGTGATTAATTTACCAGCACGCTTATCTCAAAGGACGAAACAATGGCGCACATTTCTATCAGAAATCATTACAGGCCATTTCAAATCATTTCCGCGCAGCTAATTTCATAAAGGCGGAGGTAAACATTGATTGTAACCAGATGCCACATATCTGCTCTGTGGAAAACTGGACAAAGCAATTACACAGCACAAACTGTCGGCCTGGCCGTGCACAAACACACACAAATGTATACTTCTATAAAGTGCCTCTATGGCCAAAGTGCTCAGCATCAGCTTCAAATACATTAGCACATTATGATACAATACATACTGTATAGACTCTGAACCAGACTTTATGAAAGACTAGATTTTTTTTAAAAGGAACCAAAGGCATAACAATTTTTGATACTGGTGTCTGCATAGCATGTCATCAAGTTATTTTTTTACCTTTGTTAGATGAAGTATTTAAAACAATGAAACCAGTGTTAGACATTATTATCTTCTAGCTTACGTTGTTACAGCTGTACATTTTATTTTGATCAAAGGGTTAAAGGACACATGATGGAGCTGTGGAACTTTTGTTTAGTGACTAACATTACTAATTAGTACTACTTTGTACTATGTACCACTATTTCTGCACAGTGTACAGATGTAACCTAACAAGTCACTAGTTTATCATCCAAACCAACTGAAGTAGAAATAATTCATATACACATTAGGCCTTTGTTACACTTTTTCAAGACCTTAGAGAATTAACAGTCTGATTGTAAGCTTAATGTTAGATGTTAGTGTGAGCTACAGAGGTTCGCATATGAACCCAAGCTATCCAGAATAATATCAGAATTTCCTTTCACTCTTTAGTAGCAGAAAGGAGAGATGCTGCCTGCAGTGAGAGCAGCTCCTGTTGGCATTCAACCAGCCCTGAGTGAAAGAGAGAAAGAGGTAAAGAGAGAGAGTGATTTATGGAGTTAAAAACGGGGTTCACTCGCCCAGGTCCCGCTGAAACACAGTGCTGCTGGCCCCGGGCTTTACCATTCATCACCACGTACCACCACGTCACTTTGTTTATCATCACCATTACACACACAGGCCAAAGAGTGTTTAAAATTCAGTGGCCCTTTCACCAAGATTAAAAAAAAATGGTCTGGGTCCCTTTTTGGGCCTGACGTCCGTGAGTTAGATCTTTTCTTTTTAAAAAAGACCAAGAGATTTGAATCTGACTGATTAAAGAACTAAATTAAGTGACGTTATTTAAGTGTAGTGAATACTAAGGCAAGCATTACTATTATTATTGTTATTCATACATAGCTTTAAGTATTTAACATAAGAGCATAACTTTAGTTGTGATGATGATAGCTCAGATCATATGACTTTTTGAGGACAAGTGCTATAATTTATCACAGTAATGAAAGAAATTAGACCACATTCCACAACTGAATTCACTTCTAAATCACTGAGGTTGTAAGAACCAATTTGACATTAAATCTGCATAATGTGTACAGAACAAGTTGTCTTTTGGACAATGATAGCTGCTGTGGGGTGCAGTGCTATGAACCACAAAAGACAGACAAACAAGCCTTGACTCATTCACAAATGCTGATACTGTCCCTCTCCACTGTATTTGTAACAACCACCAAACTACTATTAGACATCACAGCGTTACGATGGTAATCACTATTTCAGCTATCACAATTTAATGGGTGACTTATACTTTATACACAGAATATTTTAGGATCTATTTATGCAGTTAAATATGGATGCCACTTTCAAACTGCAGTGTGGGCCATAGACTTGCAAGAGCTTAGCAACACCCCAGCAACCACCCATAACACACTAGAATCAACAGTTTTCTTTATAAAATCTAAAGATTTACCTAAAATAGGGTTTAAAAAAAACCTTTTTCATCGGAACTGTCACGTTACAGTCAATGAAAGATGATTTAAAGAGGAAATGAACTGTTACTGAATAGACACACATCCACTAACAAGCACAAAACAGAGGAGAATTCATAACACTATTGTACAGTAGATCACTGAAGTAAACTAGAGCAGACATATGATACAATCATGGTCAATCTTTGCTAAGTCAATCCACTCAGGTGTTGAGAGAGGCCTGCTGCGCTCCACACAATCTGCTCTGTGTGTGTGTGTGTGTGTGTAAGTAGGTTACACTGACACTGAGCTTGAAGAGAAATGGATAAAGCAGTGATACATAGTAGACTGCATTTGGGGTCCAAAAAGAATGAGTTAATGTTCCATTTCCATTTAATGTTTTATCTTCCTGGTTACATGAAATACATAATGGAACTAATTTACACTTACAGTAGGACCACCAACTAGCATCCAATAATATTATATTGTAATATAATGTAACAATCTAATATCTGTATGCTTTATATTAACATACTTCTGTGTATATTAAAACTGTTATCATTTATGCAATATTTGTTTATATACTTTTCTATACAACCTTTTTACATCACAAAAATAATATGTATTACAGTAATTTACAGTAATATTTTTTGTGCGTATTTTAATTAATTTTACTTTAAATTTCATTTAGTCATTATTATTAATAGTCAACTACTTTCAGATAATTAACAAACAAATCTTCCTCGAACACACCAAGTGTAATGACTGTTGCGGTCCATTTTGTGTTTCAGTTCTTTTTAAATTTCAGTTTGTATGTGACTGAATGTCCAGGTGTTTGATCTGCCTACCGTTAAATTAATCTAGCTATACCGGTTGCAAACATCACCGTCAATGCAATAATGTCTGAGTAATCAGCCAATCACAGCAAAGAAGAAGCACTGCTTCATGTCATGTGACTTTCACCCTGAGGTGAAGTATAAAAGAGCAGCAATTTAACAATTGCAAATGAAGAATATGTGAGCAATAATGTATCTGCTCACAGAAATGAGAACAATGGAAATAGAAACATCATGCACACATGGTCATTGACCTAAATCTACACTTTCTCCACAAAGTCCAGCTTTCTTTCTCAACCCTGCATTAAATGCAATGAGCTGCGCTTGAAAAAACAGGAGCAGTTTGCGGGATTCATGCATTTGTGTGTATTGTGGATTCTTTTCCAGACGTATTAATAAAATATGGTTGGAGGCCAGGTGCACATTGAATCTCTTTAAGACAGCCTGGGGGCATCTTTGCATCGTCTCCTCCCAATAGCTGTGTGTGATGTGTGTTAGGGGCCGCCACCTGCTATACACCTGCTATGACACACACACATTCACACCTGAATGGAATACACAAGTTACATTCCACAAACAGAGCCCACACACACCACCAATGTGACATCCAAGATTATAACTCACACACCTGCGTACCTTTATGTGTTGTAGGAACAGGAAAAACATTCTTTATAATGATGAATTATGTACTTAGCTGCTCTAACAATTCTCTTGCACGCATATACACAAGCACATGCACCCCACACCGTAAAAATTAACTTCATACATGTTCAGTTAAGCTACTAATTAAGTCATTAATTAAAGAAGAAGTGTTGTGACGCTGATATACTGCCAGTCTGAGCCAACGGGAGTGTAAATTTAACTAATGAGTTCGGCCTGCATTAAAATGTCTCTGTTGCGCATTATTTCAATACACTCGGCAGCGTTAAACCAACACCGGCTAGAAATCAGATGCGATTTATGACACTGTTTCTGAGAGCGACGTTTAAAATTTGGTTCACATCTTAGTCCTAACCAGATTAGATGCAATAAAGAGCTGAGCAATATGACTTCTACATTAAAAGTTTTAAAAGTAATGAACTGCTAATGTGACATGCAAAAAAGACATTTTAGATTACACGTTCATCGTATCACACTGGGTAGCCTTGCCCATTGTGAAATCTGATTGGTCCAAAATCCTGCTCCCAGTAGCTGTATATCAAACTAATTTAGTAATTGTGATTTTGCATTTTTGCTTTTGATAAAGAAAATTAACCTAACGCAGGAAACATTGGATCCAGTTTACAATGTTACATCAAGTCTACACTGCAACACTAAGTAGATCGTTCTAAATCAAGTGAGACAGTGAATAATATAGGCTTAAAGACACTAACCTTTCTCTTTAAGGATTTTCTTCATGTTGATGCCCGTGTCTTGTTCTGGCAGTTCTCCATCAGTCGGGTTCAAAACTGCATATATGGGTTTAAAGAGAATGTATGCATAAAAAAAGAATACCTGTTTGTTACACTGCATTATGTTGTTTTATGATGTGCTGTCACAACAACGCAGATAACAGTTTGTAAATATAACAAATAAAATCACTTGAAATTTAAAGCTAAAGAGTGCAATGTCTTTTCCATTAGCATAACCAAACAAAACCATAATTGTAATTGTTTTTAAACAGGTTTCCTGAACACTCAGCCTGTCTGACACTGGAATCTGCCTATCAATATGAGAAAGTATTTAAATATGAAAAATATTACACACTTTTAATACAAAATCTTCATATGCCAAAGAGAATGTGTTATGTTATGTGTGTTCATTAAGTACTGACCCAGGCGTTCAGGGCTCTGTGTGTGTGGGTTGGGGGAGCTGGACACACTGCTGCTGGGGTGTGACGAGGGCTGTGATCCAGGACGAGGGGCTTCCTCCAGAGACGGAGTGGGAGACGGACTGTCCTGAACACACTCCTGACACACACACATACAACTGGCTTTATACAGTATCCCAAACAGGCAAATAACTCTACAGACCTTACAAATATATTCCAGAAGGCAAGAAAGGCATTTAATTAAACAATATTTTCTGACTAACAAAGTCAGAAATATCTCCAGAGCTATGAATGACCAGCCTCGGAGCAGCAATTCTGCATAGATTTTATGTAAATAAAACAGATGTATATTCTGTACAAATACACACATCATATAAACATGTACATGGTTTATGCTTTGCTTTTAGTAATAGAACAGAAGGTACTGCTTTAGAAATATTTTGCCTTTATATGCACGTGTCAGTGAATATCTATATGAATCTGTCCTTTTAGTATTGTGTGTGTGTGTATATACTGTATGCTCCAGGCCATTTCTGCATCTCAGGGAAGCTCACGAGCATCCACCTTGCGCTGTAAATTAACTCACATTCACACATCTTCTCAGGGGGAACATGGTGGAAAGATAACAGATAGTGTTGACTTTAAACTCAGCATCTAATATACCCTAATACCCGCTCCGCACGGACCTAACACAGAACATTTATTCTGTTATTTCTCCTCCGAGTATTTCAAATCAAACTCTCTCTTGTAGAAATTAAGATGGTTTGGTATACAACTCCCTCACAGATGTTAACTGGCTCACGGAACGAGATGATTCGCCAGTCCGAGGGGGATGTGCAATTCTCCGCGTGAGGTGCTGTGCACGCATTCGAAACGAGCTGAGTCTGACGGTCTTTATCGCTTGTGTGAAAGAGATGGTCATAATGAAGTGTGGTGAAAGTGTAGCGTGTGCCTTTTTCTGCCCTGGATTCAAGCGGTCACTGAAGTCAGTGTCTTTCTGTCAAAACTTTGAGACTGTGTATGTTACCTTGATGACAGATGCTCCTGCTCTGGAAAGGGGGCTGTGCATCTGAGCAGCCGCGGCCATGTTGGCGATGGTGTTCAGGTGGTTCATCTGGTTCATTGCCATGGCAACGGAGGCAGGCGGCAGACTGACGGGCAGCAGGGGGTGGGGCATCATCATGAATGGCAGGTCGAGCCCTGAGAAAGACAGACAGAGAGACAGATTTGTCTTACATCTGTTTATATGGTATTAAGATCATTAATAATTAATGTGACTGATGTACTGATCTGTGTTATTTCAAATTAAATCTATTTACCTTCCTTTAAATATAAGGATAACCTTTATATTATAACAATTAAAATTGACTAGTTAATGTCTTGACTGTTGTAATTTCTTAGAGGATTAATTCACTTGTTTACAAAAAAGCAAATGTAACCAAGGTCATACAGACTAGCAAAAATAATATTAACCAATATAACCATAACATTTTATTCAGAAATAGGTCAAATTACAAAAATGCCATGCATTTTATGTTGTCTTTAAACAAGAAAACGGAATATGGATTAAAGACTTTTAATTAAAGATTAATTTGATAGGCTTAAACCAAGGACAAAGTGACTTAGTAAATTGTCTAAATAGGCAGACAAAACCACTGAATGAAAGAATGAATGATCAACATGACATTTGTAGCTGATTAATGGAACAGAACAGAATCAATACACCTGTACCTGGTGATCAAGTGAATGAGTGAAGGTGATTAATGAATGACTCACGGTTAGCCAGGAGATGACTCTGCTGTAGGGAAGAGAGATGAGACCCTGACAGGCTGTGCTGAGCGGAGAGACCGACGTGAGCCAGACCGTGCTGTGCTCCGGAGGAGGGGGGGGACTGGAGTTTCTCTTTATCCCAGGAAGACTCACTACCGCCTGGGGACAGTAGATACACAGAGAGGGAGGACTGAGTGAATGTAAGCCTAAGGAGCCAGAACAGTACTTCAGTGTTTCAGTCATAGACTAAATCTATCAAAGACTAAATCTTCCTTGCTCTTGTGAAACAAGAGCTACATTAGGTAGACATTTAAACTTACACACTTCCTAGCCTATTCTGACCTCATATGAAAACTAATCTGCAAAAAAACAGGTACTTCACAAGTCGTTATGGTAACGACATCACATCCATAGGCACATTGACGTGACCGCCCACATTTGCATATCAGCACTTATGCAATATTCAACAATGTGTTCCAGTCTGATAAACAGCACTGGTGAACTACTCTGGAGTTACTTCAGTATAAACTAGTTATATACTAGTTATATAGTTATATAAGTTATCCAATCAGGTCATTTATATCTCAATGTATAGTAAAAAAGCAGGTTTAATTCTAAGGGTCTGGGAGAAGGTGGAAAATGGTTATGAAGCATTACGGTAAAGTGGGGTGGAAATGTTACAATGCAACAATGCTTAAGGATGGTGGGGAGGTACTGAGAATACAGTGGAGTGACAGGAAGATAGTGGTGGGGGGGTATAGACCATATATTCAACCCTGCATCACCTGGAGAACAACTTCAGCAAAAATACTATCTTAACCCAGAATCCTCTGCACACGCCAGCAGGCACTAAAGGGTTAAGTCCTTTGCCAATCACTCATCTCAGAGCAGGTGAATCTGGGAATTAATCAATGGAATGAAATGCAGCCGAAAAGCTAGTTGCGAGGTGCCATAAAACAACTTAAGTTGAATTAGTTGAGAGAAGAGAGAGAAAGCGAAAGAATGCAAATCAGAGGAGAGGAAATCATTGTCTAATTCTGCCTAATAAGCAATGGAGGTCCTACGAGTGATCCAACAGATGGTGTTTTTGCAACAGATTGCAGTGAGTGATTCTTTTAATAATAATACGAATTAAAATCTCTCTCTGTAGAACGTGGGGGTGCTGTTCATCAGGGAGTCATTTGAATGAGCGGGAAAAACAGGCTAATAAAGTAATGGCTGTACCCAAACACCTGAGGCTGAACCAAAACGTGCACACGTTTGTGTGTGAGATGAGTGAGGCTGATGAAACATATAACCATGGGATTCATAATATCTGATATCGATAAACAGTCCATGAGCAATACACTGCCTATGTTATGATCAGAATAGCTTGTAAACTGCTTTATAATGAATTCTAAAACCATTTGTGAAGCCATTTCTGTATAATGATGCTTGGATGTTATTTTAATCAGTTTTAGAATCCCTAGAAGTATTCTGTGCTATAGTTTTGTAAATTGACTTGAATGGGATTCATGCTTCATAAGTATTTTGAACGATACAGTTGACTCATAACATAGACTTTGATATTCAGAAGAGTTCATTTTAATTCATATAAACTTATATTTCAGTTATAAAGTACAATGGTAACATATCCAAACAACAGATACCATAAGAAAAGTGATATATTTAAAACTTTTTATGACTGCTTTACAAAAAAAACTTAATAAAATTAACTCAGTTTTGTGTGCAAAATCTGTTCCCTAACAAGTTTAAATATTAATAAAAAAGTTTACTAAACTAGTTTACTAAAAGTTTACTAAAATAAAAGTATACACAAATAAACAAAAAAATTCAACAGTCAATGTTTGCAACAACATGACAGTAAGTAAATAATTATCATTTTTGAGGGAACTATCCAAAAAAGTGTTTTTTTTTGTTGCAAATTTCACATGACATGCAGTGTACATGCAAAGCTCTGAGGTCCAGCAGTTTAAAAAGTTCCCAACACCGTTTTAATGTGACCTTCATGGGGCACAGAAGTCTCCACAGCTTACCCTTATGTGCATGTACACATAAGTTTGCTTCACTCTGTTCGTCGACATCATTAAATAGGATTCGTAATGATCTCACAGTGAACAAAATAGCACATTTCCACATTTTTAAATCAGAATTTCTCTGTTTTATTACACATCTAATAACTCACCAGGTTTGACCTCTATGACAGGCTAACTGCAGAGGAAGTTAGATGTCTGTGTGACAGTGAAAATGTGTGTATACTCCCAGTATATCAGAGCGAGTGCGGAGCTGAACCATCCACAGCTCTGGTGCTGATGGCCCATTTGGGTTTGGTCCAGGAGCTCCTCTAGTGTTGGCTGTTAAAGTAATTAGCCTAAAAGATGCCAGCCAGCAGAGATAGAGGAAGAGTAAGCAAGCATAAGAGAGGGAGAGTGTCTGTGTTTCTGCATCATATCCAGCTGTCATTCACGCTCTGAGAATGTGTCCATCACGGCAATGCTCCTTAACCACACGCTGACAGAGCTAGTTAACTGCATTTTTCAAAAAAGTTAGCTGCATTTGTGGCACGCACAGATGGGTAAAGAAATGCTATTCCTAACATGCAAACTGTAGGTCACCATGGTCAACTAGTAGTTTAACAACTACCTAGTTGATCAGTGAGGCTGACTAGTTAGCTGAATAGCCGACTGCACAAGGATTAGTGCCATACACAATGCCATTGTGTTAAATCAATTTTTTTCGTACTTTTCTGTTTTTTTAAATATTCTTTCAGGAATGTGGAAGTTCTGGACTCTGTGTTCTCTTTTATTCTGTTTCACACACAACCAATGCAAACACGCAATACAGCACATCCCCCATTTTAAACTCAAGCAGATAAACACGTATTTACACGTCCAGAATTTGTCAACATCAAATTTATACCAAGCTTCCTGTTATCTGCATGTTTCCTTCTAAATCATTAGCACGCCAAGGTTTGCAATCACACACTTTCTTCCTTTGTTTGCGGTTCTGAATATAAGGTTTAATTCAATCCAGAGATCACAAATACATCAGATGCATCATTACAGTTAATTCAACTAAACATTACATCACTGTGTGTGCTACCTGAGAACCGATGCTGCTAGTGGCATCTTCTACCAGCTGAGCTAAATGAACATTTGTTTTCATTTTGGACTTATATTACATTTTGGAGTTATATTGTGTAAGAGAGAAAACAACACAAAGAGAGAGTACGCTACACCACTGTACCACAGACACTGTTACAAAATATCAACTGGTTGACACATTTTTATCATCATGTGTGCTCCCCTGGGAATCAAACCACCAACTTTTGCACCACTAATGCAACTCTCTACCAACTGAGCTACAGGAACACACATGGCTCAGCCCAAAACAGGGCATAGAGGTAACACACTATAACGTGTGGAGGAGAAAGAATGTCCTATTCACTGAAGTGGAGTGTTTTTGGCCAGTTAGAACCACCATCTGCCATCTACGCCCACCTTCACCTGCACCATCCCTCCAGCCACTGCCTGGAGACTCAAGAACCTGCGTGTGTGTGAGCAATACAATTCTGGCCAGCACATTAGCATTGAGGTCAAACGTGTGGTGTCTTAAAAGGTCCACAGCATTTTACTAAGCACAAAGTTTTGTTTAAAAAATGACAATGTGTAATCAAACTAAAGCAAGCTACTTTTGATCACAGAAACATACAAATGTTCGAGTTTTGTTTTGGGTGATCCACTTTTTGTGGCCTGTGAATCCTCTTCTTGTTTAGGCTTGTGATGGGTTTGGGGTTTTCGGGCCCCTGCTTGAGTAGTCGCATGTGCTGATGTTGGCCCTATCTGTGTGTGGTGCAGTAAACAGAGTGTGTATGTTTATGCCTTCAGAACTTTCTTTGGTCAGTGTAACGGGAAGTGTGAGCGTGTGTTTACTCCGCCCCAAACACCCGACCACATGACTTACTCTCACACACTTAAGAACAGAGAGGTTTCTGGTATTTGTCAAAATGTGACCCGGACAAGAAGTTCATAGTGTCTGTCATTATTGACAGTTCATTTTTGTCCGGACACAAGACTATTGCTCTGCTAGCCTAGTGAGCTAACAGAGCAATATAATTAAAAGAAGGTATGATGTATTCTTTATGGATAATGCAATCCCAGAATGCATTGCAAAATGAAATTTAGTAATAAATCCAAAATGCCCTACAAGCCAAGAGAAAAGTTTTAAGATTATAAATATACTTACATTTCATGCAATAATGAAAAGTATTGACAAAAAAGTTTAATTAAAGTGTAATTAAAAATGGATTAATTTTACCCAATATTTGTGTGTGCATAGTTTTTTCTACCAATATGCTTAACGTCAAACTCTGGAATCAACTATGAATTGAGTCTCCATGCAGAGCACAATTTGTGTGCCGTAATCAGTTAGTGTCTATGCAATGAGTAATGGTAAGAAGACTGCATTAGAAGACAGAACTTGAAACTATCAATAACACATAACTGCATACTGTAAGTAGTAATGACAACCAACTAGTAAACTAGGATTCTAGTCAGCATGTTTTTAAGTGACCTGTGAACTGTAGCTCAACTAGTACAGCAGATTAATAACAATGTGAAGGTCATGGTTTTGAATCCCAGAAAACCCAATTTCACTGTATGTTGCTTTAAATAAACGTCTCTGCCAAATGCATAAACGTAAATCAATGACAGAGCCCTCAAAAAGTCATGTGGACATATATAGTATCAAAAATCATGACTGTTGCTTTGTGCATGCATGCAATACTGTGTGATGCATGCATGCATTCATTAATACCATTATGCCGGCAATCCTTACAGTCTCACAAACACACACACACAGAAATTGTCCGGGAGCGCATTAACAGCTTGTAGCGGGTACGGGCAGAGGACGGCACGCTGGCACTCTGTTTGTCATATTTCTTGTGGGCCTCGCCATCTGCCGGGGTGGCATTTTCATGGCTGTTTACCCTGACTCCCGCCAAGGAATCATCTGCCACCGCATAATGCAGCCCGCAAAAAAAGGAGGATTAAGTTGGTAATGCAACTGAGACTATTGCTAATTTGGTGTAATTGGGAAGAAATGAAGATAAATGAGGGCGAGAGAAGGAGAGGCAATCAGTACGGGAGGCAGTACAGCTGTGCTGTTGGCCAATCTGAGAACCCCACCCCCCCCACACACACCCCCTGCCACGTCACCCCTCGCTCAACAAGGTGCATGCAAATTCAGGCTAATGACAAATACACTAGGCTAACAGCCATGTGAGCGCAGCACAGGGTATTTGCCCTGATGCTCATCTCACTGGTCTGGCTTCAAGTTTGTGGGTGTAAAGAGATTACATGAAAAACACATAACATACCAAAATGTAACAATTTCTAAAAAAATTTAAATAATTCTTACAATTTATACTTATAATTAACTCGTAACAAATCAAAAAGAGACAAGATCATTGAAAAGGCTTTTGGGGATTCTGGAACTGAAAGTTGGATGAATTAACATTTCTGTTAATTAATCAAGTGAATAGTTATTCAGAAATATATCAATGATTAATTGGCCTGGTTGATAAAAAACTAGTATGAATGCATGATGTATTGTTCATCCGATTAGCTCGCAATAGTGAAAAACAGAACAACTTTTGATATAGAAATTAAGCATCTGATTATTGTCTGGTTGATGGCTCTAGTATTTATGTAACCTTCTTTAAATTTAATAGAAATGCGCACCTGCCTTGAACCTTTAAGAGATTTTATTTGGAAAATATAGCAGCAGTGCAGCTGACATAATTGACATCTTTGATGTTTGGAGGAATATCTTGTCCATGTGAAACAGTTGAGAAGAGGTTTACAGTGTCAAGAGCAACATCTGTGTCTACAGTTGTGTGTTTGAAGGTTATACGGAGGTGCGTGAACGCGCGTCTGTGAATGACGCCGTAATTTAGATGCTATGTGGGGAGCTCTCTATATCTCTCTACGCCGTGCCAGACACCCCTCTGACTGCCCTTCTCGCCGTACCCACCCTGCACTGCACAGATGTCCCCCCTCCCCCCCTGCACACCCTGACACACCTCACACACTGCAGCCCCCTGAGGAGGACAACCTTCACGGCTATACATCAGCCTCAGCCGCCATGGTGATGTGACATCTGCGTAGATCTCCATTTCATCCTGCTGTATGCAAACGTTTCGTTATATGAAATATGGTAGCAGGTAATAAATGAACAAAACGTGCTTTGGTACAGAATCGGTATGTACAAAATCCTTTATTTTAGTGATTTGCAAGTTGTCAGTTTTTAGAAGTTTGGACTGGTATTACCTCAACACAAATCTTTCAAAACAATGCATCGGCTAATACTGTCAGTCTATACATGTATGACTTTTATCAGTGGTGAATTTAAAGACTTTTTCAAGAGCGTTTTATAGTGTTAATTAGCATGTTTCATGTTTCACCACTAAAAGCACCAAAACATATATAAAAAAGCTAGATAGTTGACTA